>APFE030898721.1:0-18769 GCA_000404065.3 Pinus taeda
TGTGCACTGGGGTACGCACCCCATGAATGGGTAACCCGCGTATTTGGACGCGGTCCCTGCACGGTATACCTGCGGGTACACACCTCCTGAACTGTTCTCCTGCGTACTTCTTTATTTTCATCAAAATGAGAGCCATGCCATGGGTGTTGCCATCAAGTACAACATCTAAAACATCATACTAGAACCATAATGCCAACAATCCCATAATGCCAACACATCCATGTATCAAACTCGAGCCCAAGTGTCTTGCAAATATGTCATCCACATAGCTATTACGGGAATTTCTGATTCAGTCCAAAATTGCACTTGAAACTCAATTTTCATAAAAACTTCTAAAAATTGTGAAATTAAAATTAAACACCTGAATATGCATAAAATACATCAAAATGAGATGGATGTGATGAAAAATGGATGGAAAATATAAGGATTAAGTAGGTTTCCCTAAGCAAAAATAGACCAAAACTGAGGGCCAACATCTCCCCCTTGTTGATATTCAAGCATGTCCTCATGCTTGCTTCTGCCTTTTGACCTTTTACTTCTCTATGCTGACTGATCTACTGATGTACCTGTGGCTCTGTCCTTTGAAGATGAAGCTTTCTCTTGATCTACATGTAAAATGATATTTATGCCTTCATGTACTTCTTCTCTTTTCTTGTGGATGACATTCTTTACCAATATATCATTCTGGATGAGCAGCTTCAGACAACAAATAAAACTTGAATTTTGCAATACATTCTGACATAGGATCCATGTCCCTCTCAAATCAACAATTTTACTCAAAGGATCTAATGTCCAGTTGCTCTTACATCTCACTAAGTGAAGCAAAATTGTTTATGTCTAGGCCTTCACTTTCAATTTAGCCACTCGTTTACCCATGCAATTTTCAAAATAGGGGTTGAAAGAACCATAAAAATATCCCAAAAAAGAATTAATTTGAGAAACTTGCCTGCATGGAGTCTAATTAGGCTCATTCTGAAGAAAACCCTTGTTTTCGTTTTTCAAATTTCATGTTATTTTACGCAGAAAAAGGCAACGAAAAATAGTGGCTTCAAAAATTGAAATGCCTTTCCGGGACTGAATAACATTTCATGATCCTTAGATTTGAAATCAAATTATTGAAATGAACAATTTTCACAAATCTGAATAATCGTTTTCAAATTCACCTTCTGCGCCTTCCCAAAAATTGAAAGATGGAGATTTAGTCAAGGTAACCACTGCATGCAACATAACCACTCATTCGTTCACTACCTTTTGAGTAATTGATTTCTGGAAAATGAAAATCAACCTACAAGGCAATCATAATTATGCTCAGCTACATAATATTCCCCAAAAATCAAAATCTAGAAAATAAAAATCATTCTTCTCTGCCTTCAATTTCCGTGTCTTACCAAAATTCATCAAAACTCCCCTCTCTGTTTCGAATTTTTTCATTGTGACCATACATGGATGAAACACATTTTTCCCACTGTGTGTAAAAAGAAAGAAGGAAAAATTATGTTCTCTGTACAAATCTTTATGCAAGTCTAATCTTTAGCATATCAATCGACATATGACAATTTTCCATTCACTATTCCGATGACCAATATAAACCATTACATTGTTTATACAATTGTCATATGTCATTTCATTGCTCCAAGATCTGTATACACCACTGCACCATTTAATTCAATCAAAATATGGCAATCAACTGCACCTACTACAATGTCCATTGGCATCTAATGGAGATAATTCCTTGTTTTCCATAGGCAATGGCTACAACCCCAACCAACGTAGTGAGTGCCACACTGACACAAATAAACCAAAATCTTAGAAATTCCATTGTGAGTATTTAGGGACTCCAAAAAACGTATTGAAGCTTTCCCTTCAAAAAATATTTTTATTTATAGTGTCAATGTATGGATCAAGGCTGAAATCCATTAAAAAAAATATCCAATATCCAAATGAGGCTCGAGGCCATGGATTCTACAAATTTATTGAAAATCGTTAGCAAATATGAACGCAAATCTTTAAACATCAGCCCACACTGTGTTTTTAAAGACCCATTCCTTCACGCATCGAAGCTGAAACTTGACTGTTTGATCATAGAAATGCATGTACAAGTGTAGTTTAGGCTCAGCGAACTACATGTTTTCAAAACTGCACTCAAACTTTTTGTTCATTACTTCCAGCATGCAATCAAACCATAATAAACATTTTATCGCGTGGAGAACCAGAATCACAACTAACAACTCATTCCTCATGCATTATTTGTGCAAGCAAATTTCACTGTGCAATTAATCTGAAGATGTCATCATGTAAGCAATCAACTTTACTATGAAAACACTCTATTTTATCTAATAAACTCGGTGATTGCATGGAGAATTTAAATCGATTACCTGGCTGTGATGAACTGTAGTGATTTCCTCTGCAACGTGGCTCAATTAACCTACGTTCTTCCACAGTTAAACTTCATTTAAACACCCTCTTAGTAGCAATGAATGACGGCTTTACTGATGGAAGAGTGGCAATGAATGACGGCAATGACACTTCTTAGCAGCATTATCTTATAACTGATGTTTTCGTTAAAATATCTCGAGATTTCCTCAAGAATATCTGCTGCATTAATGAAAATGATTCGCCAAATATCTTGACTTATCCCTCAATCATCTCCGCTTATTCATCTTATCTCCCCAGATCCTCATCGCTATATTTCTTGCTCCCCTTTCTTGGTTTGATATCTTCCTTTCCTGTGTTTTCTCTGTAAAACCGTTTTTTCCTTCGATTTCCTGAGCCTCTCAACAGCTGTGATGGCAACAATGGTAGAGCTCTTCGCACAGGATTTATGTCAAAACGTTTTTACCTATTGACTGTAGCTGTATAGGGTTTTCACTGTTGTTTTAAAAAAAAAAATGTTGACTATTTTCTTATTATCTTTGTTGTGCTCTGGCTGGAATGCAACGTGGTTTTTTCTCTGTTCTTTTAAAATGTTTTGACCCTTTACAGCTCTACGTAATTCTCCACAACTCACAATAGCTCTACGTTTTGCCCATTCCACTGTTTGGTTGCATAAATCGTACAACTTCTTGCATCATTTAATCACAGGTTTGTCTTCATGCGGGTTGTGGCTGTCTTTGCCTTGCCAATGCGTCATCCATTGAAGTGGTTGAATGCACCAGCCATGCAAATGTATGATGGTTTGCGTGCATCATAACTCTGTTTGCGTTCTTGCCACTACCCACGATTTTTACCTCAGCATAATATGAACCATGTATTCTGAAATCACATTGTTTCAATGGTTGCAAGCTCGTTGTAATTATATCATTGTATAATTTTCCACTTTGGTCATGCTCTCAAAGCCTTTATTTTTGTATTCCCTGTTTAATACATTTCCTTAAAAAAAATGTGCATGTTTGATCCTTACCCTTTGGCATATTATCATATACTTGCCATGATATAACTTTACACCATGCATATATAAATAATTGCATTTCTTCTTATGCGCTTATGAATGAATTGCAATGTATTTCCTTAATTTTAAAATGACCATTTTTAGGTCATGTTTAAAATTGTTTCCATAGGACTAATGCTTGCCTTGTTTGTGCAGGTTCAACCTATTAAATTCTCACTTTGTTCCATTTTTCTTTATGGAAAACTACTTAGGGTTAGGGTTATGAATATGGAATATATGAAGGGAATGTAGAATTATAAGGATAATGGCATATTAGGGTTATGGAAAGAAAAATATGTACATATGTACATTGGATTAGGTCTAGGGTAAATGTAAATGTAGAATATAGGATAATGGGCATAAAATAATGGATATAAGATGAAGGTAAATGTAATGAATATAAAATATGCATTCAGGTATTAACTCAATTTTAACAACGTCTAAAAATTTCTACAAAAATTTGAATTTATAAGAGCAAAATTGTGCACTTATTATTTTTGTACTTCCCTGTAGTATTGGATGAATGTTGTTGTTCTTTAACAATATTGGATGAAGTTGTCTTGATTGAATATCGTAGATAGATAGAAACATAGAGCTTATTTATACTTCCTGTTCTACGTTCTTCATTGATTCTGGTCCATTGTTTGTTGATGTCGTTCAGGTCCCTCTGCAATTGATTCATGATAACACAGGTCCCTTTCATCATGTACATTTCGATGCAATATATACATGTTTTTGCTAACATTTCAGGTTCCTCTGCCAACAATACAAGTTCCATCGTCAATTCAGCTGCACAACTAAGTTTCGTTTGTGAACCTTCCCCCTTGCTGATGGGAAGACTTGTCCTCAAGTCTTGTTTATTTTGGAGGATGATTCCTACAAATTCAAACTGAAGAAATGGTAAAACAAAATAGAGAATTCATATTGGCCAAACAAGTTGGTTTTCCGATATGAATTCGAGTTTGTATTGTGTCACTTTCGTGGATTTTCACAACCAAACTCTTTTATTATTTTTGATCTTTTTCTATTTTTTTCTTTTTCTAGATGGAGGTGGGGTGTAATGGAGTTGGAAGTATGAAAAGATTATGAAAATAGGTTATACTGAAGTCATGATGTAGTAGTAAATCTGGACTTCAACATGCATGGTCGCGGGGCTTAACATACAGTATGGATGATGGATCAAATCATGAACAATATGAATGCAATATGAAAGGCTTTTTTGAAGATTGATGTGACTTGACATGGTATAGAACTTGACTTCTTCTTTTGATGATTAGCTTCATGTCTTTTTGCCTTGATCTCAATCATGTTGTAGGGTTTGTTGATGTTGGTGGTCAACATCTAAGAGCAAGCTTCAAGAGTTTGAGTTTCATTGAATGAACTCAATCATCAGGTGAATTTTCACTTTTCTTTGACTTTAACATTTGTATTCATATTCTGGAATATGAATTTGACTTTGAAAATTACTTCATCCATGGAATTCACTCCTTCATGCTTCCTATGACCTGCAAAAACATAGCACTTGCCTGCAATACAACATTAGATGATGGAGGAAGAGAGGTGTACAGTCTCTCTTCTTCCAACAAACATGTAAATCATTACAAGCATTGCTTAGAAAACAAGTACAAAGATAATAGACAAACATAATGCATTTATTTACCCCTTTGAGGAATGGTGGCCAACCTAGACCTCCTAGCTGTATTTTGTTTACAAAATATTCGTTTTATATAGAATTAGAGTGATTCTAAAGCCAAGTTGAAGTGAATTCATATGGCTACCTCCAATATAAACAGGTTTTCAAAATGGTTTAAAATGATATGGTAAAAATTATAAGGAGTGCCATGTTTGATAGAGCTGCTTGTTAATTTTTAACTAGACCAATAGTCACTATTTGAAGCGTAACGTCTTCAATAAAGATCAGATCAATGTGATTCCACTTGGAGATTAAATTAGATTCATTTTTTTATTTCCAGTAGAAACAGGTTTTAAAACTTTTTAGGCTTGATATAACAAAATGGGTGATGAACGGACCTAGGAGGTAGAGTTTTACTATACTGTTTTGAAGACATGCAGTCACTAAATGTGGCATAACTTTTTTATTTCACCTCCAAATGGGATGCTTCAAATTGTGTCTTAAACTATACTTGAATATATATTTCCCATATAAACAGGTTTTGAAAAGAGCATGATTTGATATTTCAAATATGCCAATGAACAGTCAAGACCTAGAATTGTCACCTTGCAGATTTTTCGACAAGTAGTTAGTATTTCAAGAATAACTTTTTCATATGATATCTGATTGAAGTGATTCAAATTGATTTGGAGACTAGATTCCAAGTGATATCTTCCCTATGAATTTCAGATAAAAATGTTTCCATTAGACACTTAAAATATAGGTTGTACTAACTCTGTCCTCAACATTTCACTTGAGACCTAGTTTTGATTTTTGATCACATTTTTTATTTGTGATATAAATTGAAAACTTCAAAATGGATTCCAAAAATAGATTTCAAGAGATATTTAATAAAAACCATGATTTCAGAATGATCCTATATGGTTACCCAAAATAGGCTTGTTCTTACTGCATTTTGCCATGTAGTCCTTTCAAACGAATATTGAACAATGATTTGAAGAAATTGTTTGAAACAAATTTATTATGGAAGTCTTATTGTGAATTCATTCTACTTGTTTATTTATTCTATTCTATCCTATTCTATTTTAGAAAAATAATTATTTCTCTCAAGTATAAGAGAATTTTCAGTGCATCCATTTTCGTAACAAGATCATAAGTAAACTCATATCCAAATTTGAAAAATATACTTCAATGAAATTTTGGACATGATTTATTTGATCAAGATTTGATGAGAAAGAGTGTTGAAGAATGAAGTAATGTTGTAACCTATTCTTTAACATCATCTTGTCATTGAAAATGGATTCTATAGTTTTTTTTTTTTGATTTTATGTTTTTATTGGGGGATTTTATTTTGGAAACCTAATTTTAGTATCTCTATTTCTAGGCATAAAGAAACATAACTAATAGAAATGTATACTAACTAAATTTTCAGTGTTTTTGTTTATCTTCTATTTGACTATGTTGATAATTACCTCCCCGGCAACAACGCCAAAATGTTGGGCTAATTTATTGACTAAATTAACACAAGTATTTAATTATCAATCCGGGTTTGTAAAACTTGGAGGCAAATCCACTGTATATGGACATCAGATATAATCAATTTAGAAGATAAAATTTGAAGATTTAAAGAAGTACATATTACAAATATAAACCTATTTTAACAATTTCTACTTCATTTATGTAATATATGAGGGAAGAGGCTCCTAACTTAGGAGAACCAGGTTGTTCTTCCCTACAATACTACCTTCATGAAGATAAATCTAAGAGCACTATCTAACAATGGATTATGATACATAAGATGTAAAAGAAGAGGCTCCTAACTAAGGAGGTCCAAATTGTCCTTCTTCACAATCCTACTACATCACAATCACCATTGCTTCAAACCAGAAATGCATAATTAACTTCAAATGGGAAATGGAGAATGAAATTCAGTTTTAGTTCAAGATCAAATAGAAGGAGAATTTAACTTAAATTCCTTTGTGTTCCTTCATATGTAGATTATAATTAAACTAATATTCATTAAGCAATCATCACACATCTAAATACATTTGAAACAAAAACTAGTCTATGAAAACTATGAAAATTGAACCAAGAAGTGTACTTAGCTTGGTGTGGGGGCCCTCCACCCTTGCCTTGCACACTTGAAGAAATCTCAGCTACATCAACTTCATTAAATAAACCAAGCATGAACAACAAATTGGAATGAAACAAGTTCTTCAAATTAGCTCCCAACTCAAATTATACAAAAGTTACATACAAATTCCCCTTACAAAAGCCTTCAAAGTCTTGACTTTAAATAGAGGTTTAATGAAACAAACTGATCTATATTATCTATAACACTCATATCTACTCATATCCACCTATCTAATTCGAACTCATCCAATTCATCCCAAGAAATATGGTCAATCCCATAAAATCTCAAAACTACCCTATTTCATAGGGATTTTCTGGTGACTAGTCATGTTTGACCAGCCTTGATCGGGCCTAATAAAGCTTTTTTTGGCTGAACCAAGTGGAGTTAGCTGAGTCCTAGTTCCCAAGATGTCCATCCATGCATCAAACTCGAGCCCAAGTGTCCTGCAAATATGTCATCCATAGCTATTACGGGAATTTCTGATTCAGTCCAAAATTGCACTTGAAACTCAATTTTCATAAAAACTTCTAAAAATTGCAAAATTAAAATTAAACACCTGAATATGCATAAAATACATCAAAATGAGATGGATGTGATGAAAAATGGATGGAAAATATAAGGATTAAGTAGTTTTCCCTAAGCAAAAATAGACCAAAACTGAGGGCCAACAGTCAGAATCCCTTTACTAGAAGGATATCATCCTATTATGAGGGAATTGTATTGTGGTTTTTTATTTTTGAGAGAACATTTTAATTAAGAGGAAGGAGACTATGTGAGAGAGAATAGGAGGTTGTAGTAGATGTGATGCAAGTTGTGTTGGGAAAAAAAAATCATTGATGTCAAAGATGTGTGTTCCATGGATCTTTACATCCTTAGAAACATAGACGGTCAAATAGAATTTGTCAATACATGCTTAGAAACATATTTTATATGTTTTTCTCCTAAAAATCAATACCAACGGGCATATTTGTAACACCCCACCCCACATTTACCCACTTTTACAAGCTTACCAGGGTAAACATGAGCTCGTAGTTACTATGCATGACATAATATCCAAGATAAAATTATGAAAATTGGGTCCACCTGGTCAAAATTACTACAACACCCAAGGAACATATTCACATTTCTATCAATCTATTTTCACTGGCGACCAATTTCCCGAAGTTGTGATAACCCCTTGACCTAGATTACAACCTGACTGCACACATGAACACTTGTTAGAGTGGCCAAAGGATTCCAGCTGCATGCATAACCCATCCTCAGTGAGGCCAAAGCCAAAATTTCCTCATTTAGACAATGTGACCACGAACTTGCTTTAGGATATTTAAGTCCATAATTCAGCGAATCACCCAGAAATGTCCAATATAATCTAGAACTTTGTCAATGTTATGTACAAGTTTGTATACTTTGTTCTTAGGCTCTGTTCCTGCTCATACTTTCCCAACACATGTTATTCATTTGAACAAGAACTTTGTGACTATGGTACTTGTAGGTCATGAATGCTTATTAGTTCATTGTTTCATTAGTTTTATCATATGTTGATTAAGAAGGCTCACTGCCCTGTCATACAGTCTGCAATAAACACCTATTAGCTCATGCATTCATATAAATCATCCAACATCTTGAATAAGACAAACAAGATCAATAATAAGAGAACATCACGTAAAAATAAATATACCATACATGTAACATACACTTGACTAGAATAAAGACATGAAAAACCAGTCACATAATCAACAAAATAAACAAATACTTATGCTCATTGATATTCACTAAAGGATAACACATATTAACATATGCATAGTACCAAACAATTCAGCGACTTCCACATACCAACCAACCATACACTAGGGCTAAACCAAATATTTCTTCAGCCCAATCACCCTCGTGCCATATTCCAAGCTTGAATTTTGGATTACATGGAATAAATCAAAACATAACCAAACGGGGAATCTAGAGGAAACCAGCTCCACCCTCAACTAGTAGTTTTTTCACATAATAACAAGTCTATAAATCACCAAAACCAATATAATATTCGATGCCTCTGAATTTCTTAACCATACCTAGATGAATTTTCATGTATCCATCGACCTGTGAAGATCTTCTCAGAGAAAACCAGTCGAATCTCAACTCTTGTTATTTTTCTTAGACCATCTCAATCAGGATCCAAAATATATTGGAAATCCAAAGCTCAACTAAACAGGGAACCCACTACATCATGGCTATCTAGAAAATGGCATAAGGAAAGGTTATACATTAATATTAATCCAAGAAAATTTCGTGCTAGTGATAGCAAACATGATCAATAAATAAATGCATGAACCATGCATTCAAATCCCAACACGATAATTAACATGCACATTGTTACCTACAAATTCTTAGTGGTTTTCCTCCCTTGCTTATTGTTGTTCAAATATTCTCTTAGCTACCACATGAACTCTTCTTGTGCTCCTTTCTTTCCTTGATTGTCTCGTGCTTGTATCCAAGTGTTGTTATTTAGTGCTCTCTCTTAATGTAGTGTTATCTCTCCTTTTTCCCTTGTTTTCCTCCAAGATAATGCTAGAATGTTGTCCCTCCAATTTATTTTTCATTTTCTTTTCATTTTTCTTCATTTTCCCTTTCATGCATATTTTTTTACTAATTTTCTCCTTTTCTTGACTCTCTCTTTCCCACCTACTGAAGTGAAATTTATTTCAGTTTCCTTTATTCATTTTGCATTTTTCTTCATTTCCTTACTAGCTTGTAATAAACTATTTGCCATTTACTACATTTTTCCACTTGTTGATGCCAATTTCCATATATAATAAATAATTAACCACAAGTGGATCCCAATGCAATGATTTTCCCCTCATTCAACTTGGAATATGTGTCCCATGACATTGGTTTTATTTTTATTTTATAATTTCCATACATAATTTATTTACATGGAACATTAACCCGAGGCTATTATAAACCCCTCGTCCTTGGGGGAACACCGTCCTCAGTGTTCTATGACTCTTATGACAAGACAAAACTATTGAAAGCATGACAACATACTTATTATTAGATATTTATAACATAACTCAATACAATATTTCCAAATATATATACATATATACAGATGCACATTTTCTTTAACCATCAAATAAAAAGGATATGTTACTCTCAATCAGTAACAAGGGAATCTATAGGCTCACACATCCACCCTCAATCAACAACAAGGGAATCCAGAGGTTGACAAGTCCACCCTCAAGATTAGTACCACAGATTCACCTCCTTCCCAGGAAGTCCAAAATCCATTATTAAATCGAAGCATAAACACGAAAATATTTAGAAATTACCTCTATAGATATTAACTCAATATTGGTATCTTCCCAAGCTGTCTAGGGCTCCAAGGACTACAATCTAAACCCACATCCTCTAGAGAACCCAAGATGTTATAAGGCTCCAGAGATTAACGCATTAACCCACAACCTCTAGGGAACCAAGTTGTTACAGGGCTCCAGAGATTATTAGCCCAACCCACAACCTCTATGGAACCTAAGAATAAATCCACTTCACATCTATTCTCTTCTCTTCAGCAATTCCTTGCTTTGCTTCCCTGTCCCAACACATTATACAACACATACACATAGTGTATAACACAACACATTTACATATATACATGACACAACACAATGAATACACATATCACAACACAATCAATACACATTTTATAACACAATGAATGCTCATGCTACAACACAACACATACATAATTCCAATGTCATGGTACAACATATACACAATAGCAGTATTGCACATCCACAAACCACACCATCTCTACCAGGAAACCTTGGCTCTAGTGTCTTTCCCACACCTTACTGTGTGCATCCAAAAAGGAAATCTTGGGTCTATGGTTCCTTCCACTATCCATGTTTGTCCCAACGTGTCGTAGATTACACTGTTTTAATTTTTTTGATGCATCCTTCAACATTCCTTTCTCATAAAATAAACAAGGGCATAGTTATAAACACATAATATCATAATCATAAATCAGCTAGGGCTAACTATTTCCCAATTGATTCCTCCCACAAATGAGGATATTTTCATGCCATCCATATAATTATTCTCCCATAGGAGTGATCCTTGACAAGAACCTGTATGTTAAAATGTCTTAAAAGAATTTCAGTAATCATTCATGTTCAACTACATCCTGAGATCTTTCTCACTTCTCGAGCCATTTTCCTTTAGTATTCTCACTACCCTTCCAATCATTCTTGAACCCAGGCTTGCACTTTTATTGTTCATAAAAATGCTTCAACTTTCTGATGGCTTCTTCTAATTACTAAGGCTCATCAAACTCAATCTGTTCTTTCAATGATATTGGAAATTCATTGATGAACCTTTGGATATTTTCTTTCTCCTTGAGATATGGAACATAACTCAATAGCTCTAGAAATCAAGTTTTATATTCTTCATCTCACATGGAACCCATCTTGAGCTCATAGAATTCCTTGGGCTTTCCATCATAATATCTCTTAGACAAGTACTTATTTTCTAAGAGTATTTCAAATTCTTCTCAAATCATCTTTTCTTCCTTGATGCCCCTCACATGCTTGGCATCTTCCCACTAGATATTTCGTTTCCTTTGAGACTAAAAGTGGTTATATTGGCCTTCATATTCTCTAAGTAATCATGAATTCTAAAGAAAAAAATCTCATTCCAAGAAGTCATACTTCTTCATCTTTTGATTTGGTCATCTCACCATCAAAAGTAGGGGGCTTGCATTTCTTGAATTCCTCTACAAAATACTCCTTTGTTAGAAAATTGGAAAGGCAAAAAATTCTTATTATATTGATAATTACTTGTGATAGTATTGTAGTCTTATTAACTTTCCTTGTGTTCTTATTTTATCTTGTTTTTGAGAAATCATCAAATCAAAACATGAAGAATAATGACACCATATGTAGGCACTCATTTAGGGCTAAGATCCTTCTCTAGGAAAAAACCTAGTCAAGCTCTTCCAATAGTCAAATTGAGATAAACCAAGACCTTAGACAAGATCAAAATGCCTTCCTCCTCCACCAATTTAGCCTTCCAATATGATTTTGCAAACTTCAATAGTCTCCTCTTATCTAGCAGGTTTAGCTCAACGAAATTCCAAACTTTTGGCCCAACTAATATAGAATTTCATCCCAACTACTCCATAATTTTGTCCCTACTGTATCCCTATAAGTTTGGCCTTCCTGCAACTCCTTAATTTCACACATTTGGATTACAAGAGAGATAAATTTTGATTTCTTTTTCTTTGCAAAGACTTCCTTCTCGTTGGTAGGTTTTCCTCCTTATTCTTTGAATTTCACACCCTTTTACTACTTCCATCTAATGTATATTGAACTTGAGTGTGTGTTCTACAAATTAGGTCAAATTCCCTCTATTTATACTGCTTTTATGAGGTCAAATTCCCTTGATGAGGCCTATTTGACCTTCTTTGAGGACAACTTGGTGGAGGAAGCCTAAATGAATTATTGTATACTAAAATGAATGTATTTCTTAACTCAAGAAGCCCAAGAAGAGTCTATTACATAATGACAAGGACAAGGACTCTTAACAGAAACACTAGAGGCCTTAAATGGAGGCTTTGAACTATTAACCATTGTTCCAATAATGAAACCCATACTTTAACACATCAAATTATTTTATAATAAAATTTATTTTTCTTTCTTTTGATAAATAAATTACATCATGACTTAAATACAATTATGAAGACTAACACTAGTTACATTCTTCAACAATCCCTTTTAACTAAGGAGGTATTCATAATTACATATATATAAAGGTACATGGAAGATCTCAAAATGATATGCTCTATGAGGAGTCACGACACACACAATGCTACAGATTAGATACCTAAATAGGATACTCTAATAAGGTGGGACTACAATGTACCCAACATTTAGCCACTCCAATTACCATTAGGATTTTAAGCTCTAACACCAACAAAGGGATCTAGGTGTGTCTCCAAGGTCTGATCTCCATGACCAATTCCACCCTCCCTACTTCAGCATCTAGACATCAACACATAGGCCAACCATATGTCCTTCTAAGCATCTTGTTGCCAAAAGGTGCTTCATCTCTCCCAATCAACTAAATGAGTTATATATTAACCACTCAAAGCATGCTTCAAATGTTCAATAATTTACGGAGATATCCTACACAATATCAACCTCAATCAATAATAAATTGTCAAGTATATATGCAAGTAAACACAAACCTTCAAGGTCCTTAGTTATTTTTATTATACTTTTATGATGATCAAGTTAGCCATATATAGCTTATCGAAATCTCTCACCTTTATTTTCTTCAGTAGAACCAAACACAACCTCAAAACTTCTCATGTATTTTGTTTGCAACTTCATGAATCATGAACATCCATCTATAGTTCTTTCGTTGATTCTTCGGTTTCATTCTTTCTTCAAGGTATCATGACTGCCATAATATGTCCTCCCTCTCAACTTCAATAATTTTCTTCATTTATAACATTGGAGAGACTAAAATATTTCAATTCTTCATGGCATTAAATTCATCTTTATCATCATCATTCTTGTAGCTTCCTTCATTATGCTCATTATTATTATCATCTTCAATTACGTACATCTTTAACATAATAAAGACTATGTACCTGCAAAAATTTAATAGCAAGTACAACCAAATACAAATATACAAAGTCATGAAGTCAACTATATCAAACTCATGCCATTGCAATGGAAGCATCAAAACATTCAAGTTTTAGACATCAAATACCTAAACCTAGTTAGGTTCTTCATTAGCAAGGTTACATCTTTTATACATTAGACTTCAACATCTTGATAGGTTTTTGTAATACACTCTAGACTCCGCCTTCAACACATAAAGCCTTAGATATAAAAAATTCAATCAAAGTTTCAACATTGTGCCTTTATAATTACACATCACACTCTACTAGGGTCTGTTGAAAACCATAGATTTCATCATTAAAACTAAGTCATATAAATAATTGAAAACAATATACTTCGAGGGATTCATTATCATGTCCTATAATGTCAATTTATACTAGGTTTTTTTTACAAACCCTACATTTATAAAACATGAATATAAACAATTATACTAGCATTTCATTTCTAGAGTTTCATTCCTTATATTAATTTCTTTCTATGTTCTAGATGCAAACAACAAAGTCCAAAATTAGATAAAATTTTTGACCAGGATAGGTTTTCGATCATGAAAAATAATATACACCGAGGTTTTGATTCATACAAGTGTTTTGTTCATAAAGCATAATTCACCAAACCCTAAAAATTTAGGGTTTCGTTATTTAACTTAGACGTCAATAACAGACCCTAAACGAGTAGGATTTTTACCAGGACATTACCAAAACCATAGAATTTAAAAGAACAAGATTTCATTATATGTTATAGAATTGATCAACACTCCTAATTAGACTATGGTTGTAGGATTTAACCCTATACATAAATTACCTTAGTATGAGTTCTAAAAATGAAACAAAAAAATGGCGATATCTTAACACATAAAACAAATATACAGAGATATTTTCCCCTGGATCCCAAAACCGGGACTACTAGATTGATTTTTCATTATGTTCCTTTTAATGTTACAATACATATATATACATGCCAAAGCATCCATAAACCCAATCAATTAACTCTGGATTAGATCATAACCATAGTTCCCTTGACCAAATCTACAAAATACCATGGACTGAAAACAATCGCGCCCAAAACCATGTGCAAAATCCATGCACAAAACCATAGGTAGATCTACCCACCTAATACTGGGGCTAGTCGTGGAAAGAATATAACACAACCCAACAATGGTTTCATTATTAACATTGACATACCCTTAACATCAAGAGGCTAGGGTTTTACAGTGAACCCTAAATATTGGGGATTCACAAAAATTAACAAATGAAAAGAGATAGATAAAAAAGGTAGATTAAATCTAATGATTAATCACCTTAATAATAATATCTATGATTCAAAACCTATATAGAAGAGAGTTAGTAATATGAAGCAAATTTCAAATGAGAACAATTATAGTTATAATACGTGTTATATAGAAAATTACTCCTCATCAGCTTAGAGGAGAATATTATGTTGTTGGTTGAAATACCCCTTTTTATAGCCTATATAAGATTATAGTACAAGTTATGTGCCATGGAGACCACGTTATCCTAGTCTATAACAAGTTGTTCCCTTCATATAACTTGTGTTACCAAAATTCTCACTCAATCATGAAGAAAAAAAACTCTAGTTAGCTAAACTATGGCACTCTTGTTCACTTTTGAAAACTCATATGGTGGAATGTGATCTCTTTATAGTCATATTTATATTTTTCCTATGCAAGAAAATCACACAAAAATGGCAAAGACTCATAAATCACGGGGAATATTCTTCCTAAGCATAAAATCATCTAAAAAGAAGATAAAAGCATTTTTATATGAGGAAATATTATTCACCCAAAAGAATTTTTCCAAATTGAACTAAGGAGGAATTTAGAAATCTTCATATCCTTTGCTTGCCTATATATTGGAGGCTTGGCCATTGATAAAGGGAGGGGAATTCTTGTATTGTTACTATGCTAAGATTTCCCTCAAGAGGGAGAGTTTTGGAGCTATGAGCTGGGGAAGGTGTTGCTATAACTACACCTAATGGTTGTAACTTTCCTCGAAATCCTTGATTAATATAGATTGGTTGTTCTTTCTTCCGTATACTATTGTTCATTTTTCATTCATTGTGTCTAACTGATGAATCATTGGAAGTTTAGTTTATTTTAATGCATTTAGTTATGTTTAGATGTTTTATAGTTTTGAATATTAATATATTGTGTTGTGATGGTTTCTTTGTTCCCTTTCTTGTGTGCAGGACCAAGCTTTGGAGATAGTTAGGAGCACTTTGCAGCTACAGCGAAAACTCCAATGAACCTACATGTGAGGACTCAAACGCACTTCTTATCCTCTTCTTAATATCTACTCTGAATCTTGCATTCCAGTGATCAAATGTTCTCTTTCAAAGTTTTTGTTAGGGTCTTAGGTCAAATTTTTATATTTCCAAGTCAGTCCCCAAATAAAAATTTGGGCATTGGTTGGTGTTGGTCTAGGTCATCACTACTCCCTTAGTTTGCAAAGTCACCACCCTAAGCATGGTCATGTCATTATTTATTATCATAAGTCTACATGTTGGTATGGGTCATCATTGTGGTCTTGAAATCATGTATGGTTGAAAAGTCCAAAGTTTCATAAAGTAGTTAAGAGTACACCTAGTCTCACCATTTGTTTGTGTCATCCATATCCAATGAGAGTCATGTCATCATTCTTGTCACTCTCATCAGAGTTAGTGAATTTAGGGAATAAAGTGTTAAAGTGCAATGGTTCACATTGAGATCTTAATTTCCACTTCAAGTAAGATTGCTGCAAGTGCTTTTCAGTTACAAGTTACTCTAATCAAGTATGTTTGATGTCACCAATCAAATCAAGCCTTAAAGTCTCCAAATTCGGTTCTACAGCCTTAAAAAGCATTCAAACTTTATTTGAAACTTCATTTATACTCTCAAAATCTCTACTTATCATTCAAACACATTTCCTATAGCCTCCCTGTTAGGGTCCCACCCTAACCCCCTTATCTGTGTAATGGGACCACATCATAGTCAAGAGTCAATAAAGCCCATATTAATAATTGTAAGTGGTTAATCCGCAATTAATAAAGGAACCACAGTTAGTTGCAAATGGGCCGCAGTATTAGATAGATGGTATTAGTAATAAGAGGTATTGACCCGTGGTATTACTCATAGGAGTCATATATAAAGGATAGAAACTCCCTGTGAGGAGCATCATGTCTTATTTTTGTAATCGAGCTCTACTCTATTGGAGGTTGCCCCCTCGAAGAGGCAAGTGAACATTACTCTCTGAATAATAAAATCATTGCCATTCTGTTTTCTGGGTATCTTTTCTTCGCATATTCTGTGTTCTCGGTATCTTTTCTTCGCATATTCTGTATTTGGGTATCATTTGTAGGTTAAGAGCATAACAAGTGGTATCAGAGCACTTTCCAGGGCCGGTGGGATCTCCATTTACTAGAAAAAAAAAAAATTGGCTCGAGACATGTTCCGGCATCTTTAAACCACGAGATCTGTTGTTGAGCGCATAAATCTGCGGATTTGGGGAGGCATGCACGTAGGAAATACAAGAGGTGGTCACATCTGTTGGACTCCCTTGTAACCCCTGTGGGTACCCCTTCGAGTAGTAGAGCATTAGACAAAACCGCGCACGGACTGTCTTCCACGTACCCTCTGGGTATATCAGAAGCCCCATAGGCTCCCTGAAAACCTCGCCATAGATAAACCAGTGACCGTCTTGCAGTACAGTACACCGAGAATAGCATTCGGAGAGATTACTCCCGTACGATAGGGTAGTCGGGTGGTACGGCTAAGGGTACGGTCGACCCTCCTTAGTTAGAGCCCTGAAACATTGGGCCGAGTACTACTGCCAGACCCTTATGTATATTGCAATCTGTAGCATCTGACACTCCTCAAGACCCTAGTTCCTTTTTCAATCATCATCTCTTCCAGATCCGCTTGAGCAAAGGAGTGCAGCAGTAGTAGACATCAGTCCCAAACAACCAGTTCCGATCTATTAGATTCATCAGATCTGCAGAAGCAGTCAGTTCAGTCGTCCAGGGCTACCCGAGCCGCCATTCAGACCTCTCAAATCCAGAAGACCAGAAGCGTTGTGCAGGGTTCCTATACCAGGGTATAATTGTCGCATGACTTTTGGCCGCATTGACATTTTGAGGATTTGGCGACTGCAGTATTGATCAAGAAGGAGTAAAATTCCGTTAGGAGTAAAAAAAAAAAAAAAAGTCTGAGATGTTCCGGGACGCTTATTGGTGATATAGCCCATTAAAATCAGGACGACGGGTTGAGCATGGTGGTACCATTCAATTAATTGGGCAAATTTTTTTGGCGATCCCAATTTTTCATCAGGTCGATGTATGGTAGCAACTAGAGCTCAAGCGATGGCCAATGAAAGGATGGACAAACTGGAAAAAACGGTGAACAAAATCCAAACTCAGCTTGACAAACTAGATCTAGATAGCATGAACAAAACGCTTAAAGGAATGAGTCTCCAGCTAGACAAATTGCAGGGAAAAGGCAAGGAGGATTTTATGTCAAACGGCAAGGAGCAAGCCCACGAGGAGGGGTATAATGGCCATGAAGGCATTTACGATGAATCTAGCCACTCTCCTCACGTCTTGCACACCCATCCACCACCCAGTCAGCGACCTCCTAAGCTGGATATGCATAAATTTGATGGTTCTCACCCAGCAGCAAGGCTAGCACAAATGGACCAGTATTTCAAATTGAATCATATCCTAGATGATGCGACTAAGCTTATGTTGGGGAGCATGTACTTCGACAATGAATGGTGGCAATGGTGGGAATGGCATCAGCGTTCCAATGGATATTTTAGGACTTGGACCCAATTTACCAAAGCTCTTCGAGATTGCTTTGAACAAGAAGACTCTTATTTGGGTCGTCTCACTAAGCTCAGACAGACTGG
>APFE030898722.1:0-20310 GCA_000404065.3 Pinus taeda
CTCCTGTGGTGCCTTCCTGCGGCATCCCCTGCGGCGCCTTCTGCGGCGCCTCCTGCGGCGCCTCTTGTGGCGTCTCCTGCGGCGCCCTCCTGCGGCGTCTCCTGCGACGCCTCCTGTGGCACCTTCCTGCGGCGTCTCCTGCAGCGTCTTCCTACGGCGTCTCCTCACTTCCGCAGCTGCAGCACTCGAGAGATCACCCTTCACAGATTCGCTTTCCACTTCACTTTCATATAGATCGAGCTTTTGAAACAATAACCCAATATTTCAGATCTTAAGATATTCAACCCAAAAGCATACCAAAGCCAAATGATCTCCTTTGCTTTATATAGGCAAGCTCTTCCTTAAATCATGGATCATGGGGCTCAATAATAATAATAAAATAAAACAATACCATGGGCCAAAACCATAACAAACCAATACCATCAACTCAATACTAGGGATCAACACGTCTGTCGAGATGCCATGGTCCAAAAACCATAGTTTCAAATTCCAAGGACTAACTACCATGGACCAAAGGTAAGTTTTCCCACATGAAATAAACTTTTCTCCATAGGTTCAAATTCCAAGGACTAACTACCATGGACCAAAGGTAAGTTTTCCCACATGAAATAAACTTTTCTCCATAGGTTCAAATTCCAAGGACTAACTACCATGGACCAAAGGTAAGTTTTCCCACATGAAATAAACTTTTCTCTGCATAAAATTCTGTGAACTTTTCTCCACATGAAATAAACTTTTTAATTCTCATCATATTGAGAGCCATGCCATGGGTGTTGCCATCAAGTACAACATCTGTAACATATAACCATACCAGAAACATAATGCCAACAATCCTGGGTATCCTCAACCAAGCCTGAACCAACAGTTGCCTTTTGTGGCAACTTTAGAGTTACCGGATCTAAGTCGACTAATGAACGATCCAATTGCCTACGCCCCTTGGTGGCCGATGATGCGGCACAAACTTCCATCTAATATTCCTAAATTTAGTGGAAATCCGGGCGAAGACCCGTCGAATCATGTGATGAATTTTCATCTATGGTGTTCATCAAACACTCTCAATGATGATTTGATCAGGTTTCGCCTATTTCAGCGAACGCTAACTGGTCTGGCAGCAAAGTGGTATATTGAACTGCCTAGAGCTTCGTTTGATAATTTCAGTACCCTAGCCACAACCTTTTAAACCCATTTTCAGTTACCTATAAGGTACGAAAAAGGAACTGAGCTGCTTACCAATTTCAAACAAATGACGGCCACTCACATGTCTGATCATATTCATGAATGGCGACATCGTCGTAGAATGGTAAAAACGTATGTTCCTGATCAGCTATTAGATGAATGGTTTATCAAGTCACTGTTACCCACTATTACAGAAGATGTGGTAAAGAGAGGAGTCATCACAGAAGAACAAGTTATTGCTTGTGCACAATATCTAGACTTGATTTATACTTAGTCTGGCACGCTCTACGATAAAATCCCTGATGCTCCTAGACCAGAATTTTCCATTCCTCTGCATCCTAAATCAAACAAAGACTCTCATGTTGGCGATGGTGTGATAGGTATGACGAGCACTAAAACTGCAAAGGCTACATCGAAAAAGGCCCGCACAGTTTTGAGTCAAAATGCAAATGATGAACTTCTAGCCTCGAAAGTAAATGTTGTGTCGATAAACAAAGGAAAAGAACCCAAGCAACCGGGAGGCAAGAAGAAAAAACAAGGGAATAAGAAAAACCAGGAGGAATCATCTCCTAAAAAATCTTCTGCAAACCCTTCTAGGGATAAGAAACCAAAAAATCCATGCAGTATATGTGACGAGGATCACTGGACCAGAGAATGTCCATATAAAGATGAACTTAGAAAATTCTTCAAAAGTTCAAAAACCTCGGTTGTATTGACTGATCCATTTCCAAAACCAGGAACAAATCTGGTTGCTAGCGAAAATGCTTCCCTGTCCCAAGTGCTAATTTTGTCAGTTTCAAAGCAACTGAATGATGCTCTGATATTGACAAGGAGTAAAGATTATGGGAATCCACAGATGTTGAACAACAAGGATAATGATCAACCTAGTAGTTCAACAACAACTTCGATCGAAGTTGTGCCACCCATCATTCCTGAATTAACAATAAAACCGCCAAAAGGGAGTAGTACACAAATCGACGTTTAATCCTCATGCCCCAGCAACACAACACTATAATATAGTGGAGGATTTAGCCCAATCGCCCTCCGCGATGTCGACTCTTGAGGTACTGCAAAATTGCTCGTCCCAAAAGCAGGCTTTATTATCAGCAATAAGTGGGATTGACCCAATGGATTCCAATCTTGTATCCTTAAATCACAAAGGATATGACCCTCAGTTACCAACTCAACTAGCTTTCCTCATTCAAGTGAAAGCCCTCAAGAAAACTGTTCATAGAACAATTATTGATGAGGGGGCATCCACATGTATCATGTCGATGAGTTGCTGGAAAACTCTAGGGTCTCCATCCTTGTTGCGATCGTCGATGACATTAAAAGCATTTGATGGACGAACATATACCCCGTATGGGATATTAAGAAACTTGCAAGTCGAACTGGGGGGGAAAACAATAGAAATTGATGTTGAAGTTATCGACGGAAATCTCGATTACAACATCTTACTCGGAAGACCCTGGATATATTCCATGGTAGCCATTGTGTCAACCTAATTTAGGAAAATTTCATTTCCTTCCCAAGGAGGAATTACAATCATCAACCAACAAACTTTTCTACCCAACAGTTCGGAAGTTACGGGAAGCATTCCGATGATCCATGGAAGCCCTCATCCGCTTCAAAATATCGGAGTAGGTCTACTAAAAGACCCTACATTGATGGGGACTTTTGCCCTACCACCTCCAAACAATCTGGCATAAGTGGCCATGGTGGGGACCTACAATATGGTATCTTCTAGATTCAGAGGATTCCTGAACATTTTGATAGCATGGATCATCGCCATTTTAGAAATATTGTAGCAATCAATTTTCTTGGCCTGGGGGGCAAACCCAAATCAATGCTCATCAAGTGTTTGGATAGATAGGGCCAAGGAATATATTACCCCTTTAGATCCTTTGTCACATGTAAGTTCTACAGATGAAGGAATTGTTCAGTCTATGATGATTGACGGGGCACCATGGGAATATTACCACCATCGTTCCCATCTTCCGGATTACCAAGAAGATTATTCCAGCGACCTTAATCATCCTTCATTTTTTTATTTTCTATCAAATACTGTAAATACGGCGGATTCTAGATGGTTCTTATCTCATGTCGACCTTGTTAAAAAATGAAACAAGGAATCATGAGGATAGTTCTTTTACTATGTCAACCTCATTAAAAAATGAAACAAATCCCTTTCCAAATCAAGTATTTCAAAGATCTCAAAGATAAACCTTCATTCCAACCACCGAGTTGAATGTAATGAAGCTTGGGGGGCATGCACCTCAATTTGCGTTATTATGCTGGGGGCATGCAAGCTTATCGTGAGCAGTGTTACCGCAAGGTTCAAGCTCGTTAAAAAATAAACCCGCAATGAGCAGTTTTAGCACATAGTTCAAGCTCGCTAAAAAATAAACATAATTCATGAGCAAATGTTTCCCCCAGCATTTAATGAACTGGTAAATAACCATTGTGAATGCCTTATCACCAGCTTTTGAGCCTTGGTTGTGTTCTCATCATCACCTCCACTCTGTTTTTAGTCGATCATTCACCCCCATATGATTGTTTACCCCTTCAAGGAACATATGCGAAGAGTGATTCTATTAGCCATCTTCGTGACACTGCCGTGATTGGAAAATTCCAAATATTACCTGGAATCAGCTGCTACCCGAAACCATCACTCGTTCCTCGAAAACGAGTCTCCTTTAAGTTCTTTTCAACTGACTCATAAAATATGAAAATATTGTCAAGTGATTGGCCTCTCCGGCTCGTTAAAGTCATCGGAAGTGCTATCCCTCCTCTATATTTTAATCTTTTTGGACCTAAGAGATTATTACACAAAAAGATCGAGCACTTATCTTGTTCGGCTCGTTAAAACTATCTAAAATTCATCTCTTTTGTATTTTTTTACACTTTTTTGGACTTAAGGGATTACATGACGAAAAAGAACGGTTGGAGTCTCCTTTCCGTTCCTTTCAGACTCTTTAAAATTAAAAGGGACCGATTTATCTTTGTCGTTAAACTCGTTAAAATCGAATAGCGACAAACTCGTCCAAATGGTGAGAATGAGTTTCACTGTCGCCAGGCTTGCTAAAATATAACAACAGGTTCACCCGAAGGGCGGATTATAGAACAAGCATATGTTATCCTCCTCAAGCTTGACAAAAATAAAGAGGTACTGGTCAGCAATGACTAGGGAAAATTGGGAAGAAAACTTTAAAAAGCTTTATTGGTAGCAAGTCGCTCTTGAACATGACACTTTCCTTCCGCATCCATGGCGGGTTGGGTTGTTCCGTTCACTGGTCATCACCATTGGTCCATCACACCATCCATATTTGGGGTTAATGCTACCAATCCATCATCAGTGTCACCGATATGTTCGAGAGAAGTCATTTAGACAATTCTCCTGTGTCTCACCCACTGCAATACATTCATGCTCCATTCCTTCATGACCGCCACCCTGAACCCTGTATCGTCAGATTGTTTTCACCTCCAAAATAATTTTCTTCGTTCCATGTCGTTGATGTGGGATTCATTAAAGCCCTCCTGTGACGGGTCACTTCTTGTCAACATCAGCTCATTATCCAAGAAGTTGACTTAGGAACAACCCTTTCAGTACTTTGAAGCTTGCATGCCTCAATGGCAAGTTTCTCACTTTCGGTGACAGGTTTACGTCAATGGCCTTCGACCGAGAGATTTTACGTGGTGTTCGACACCAAGTCCTTTTTCACACAACGTGAATTGTACTATAGTACCTGGAGGGTCATTGCCATTATTGTTGATTCCTCTCGCGCCTGTTAACAACTTACATCATTAGCTAGTAATCAGGGAATGTCTTTCCATGTTCGACTCTAGAACATTTTTTCACATGGATCGACTTGTACTCCAAGTGAAGATTGAATGAGTTTTGAATAACCCGGATCTAGTTTCATCCATCCAGGCTGCGATATATTCAGGAATGTAAAAACATCAAGTGTACATCATTGTCGAACATATGATCATCCAAATCAAAGGATGATGAGTCCAAATCATCAGTCTGCCACACAGACGATTGTCTGTCCTATGTACATGAAAATGAATTTATAAAGCTGAGCATGGGAATTCCCGCCTCAGCTAGATCATGAAAAAATGTTTCCAAAATAATGTATTGTATTGTATCTTATTACAGGTCGCCTCCCAGCTCGAAAAAACTTCGGATCCTCATAGTAAAGCATTTCAACCGACATCAAAAAGATTAACAACCTCATGCTTTAGGGAGCAAATGTTATAGACATTTTTGGGCACTTCAATCCCAATCATAAATGCCCATAAATTGAGGGCTCCTAAGTCCCTAAAAGTGTTGCTTCACTTCCTAAAGGAACAAGGTCAGCTGATTACACCATCTCCCAAAAGTTCTCCACTAACAACTGCTCATAAATGGTCAAAACTGGACCATATTGAATACCCAGTGCAGAGGGTGCAATGCATATCACCTTCCTAGTGTACAAGGTGCGATGCATACTGAATTTCTCCTCTGTAGGGTGCGATGGTCGGGAATGGATAAATGGTAGGGACAAAATGCGAGGTGGAAGATCATGGAATCTTCTAGAAGCTCCCCCTTTGACACTTGCCTCTCTGTTTTCGACCAGGGATGAGTAAGAGATCATCATTCTCCAAGTGGAAGCAGGAACTAACAGAGAGAGGACACTAATCAAGACCCTAGAAGATGACTCACCTCCCTATAATCATCTATATATGGATCCCACATCACAGAGATCCAGAGGCTGGAATTTTGTATCTTATAGAGAAGTGTTTTTGGTTTTCTGGTGTACATTCAGTTGGGTGATCTAAGCTTTAGTTGAGGTGAAGAAGGGCTTTCTAGCTAGAGGATGATGCTAGGTCAGAACATATGGTTGTAATCCTCTTGCTACTTTTCATCTTAACAAAGCTATTCAAGGTTTCCTCCATATTCTTGTGTACTTGTCTATATATGCATTTGTATGGTTAACACACATTTGGTCCTGTGTTATTTATGAATATAGATATTTGTTCTTCGATAGTAGTATGTTTCTGTGATTCCACAAGTGCTCTTTGAAGCTGGGTAGACAAAGAAGAAATGGCAAAGCTCTATCAAGAAGGAGAGAAAATCGAGCGCAAGACTAAGGTTGGTCTCCTTGGTTCTCCTCTTATCTATTTTCATAAAGGAATGCGAAAATAGACTTTACTTGTTTGTTTCTAAGATAGCTACCAATCTTAGTGGGAATACAGCAACGAAGTGGACATTATTCCCAGTAACAATAACTGAAAGCACTTCGACCTTTTTTTAAATTTGAAAATGATGTGTACCAAGACACCTAACAAATCTAATGATGAAAATGAGTGGTTGCATTTTATAGGCACGGTGCATGGAATGATAGTTGATGATGTAAGATTAACGGATTCTGATAGGTTGGACAACTAGGTGAGATTTGGCATGAATCTTCATGAATCCCCGATTTCGTAGCACAGCCAGTGCAAATTTTGGGTTTTGCACTACGAAAAATCCTAGGCAGTTTCGTAGCGCATGAAAACCTTGACACAAGTTTGACAGATGGAAATTTATGTATGATTTGGGACCAGTGATAGGTAAAACTAGAGTGTTTACCCTATTTGAAAATGCCAACAAGACTCCCTTCTAGGTCCTAGACTCTAAAACAAACCATGGAAAGGCTAGAGCAAGAATAACACCAATCCTTTAGAATCAAACTGATGTTCAAATTTAGGAATTTTTTCTTTAGTGATAACAGAGTGTGTGCATGTGGTTCCCCTTCCAATGTTTTCTCTATTAAATATATGGGGAGGAAGATGAGAGGCATTCCATCATTCCATGATTCCACCATCCATACTCTTGGGAGAATAGTGTTGTGAGACAAAGGGTTCCCTAGCAGTAGTATGTTGATTGAGGGCTCGTGGGTGGCTAGTTGTAGCAAGATTTTCTACAAATAAGCCTACGGTTGGGTGGAGAGTTGTCCCCAAGACTTTGTTGCAGGTAGCAAAATTCAACTAGCGTTCCACTGGTAAGTTGTCTCTCTTCACTCATATTTTTGTAATTTAACATTAACTAATTGATAAATTGCTTGTTGATTATAAATTGCTTGATTAATCTAATTAATTATGTGTTGTTATTTCGGGGCTATTACAATTGAGTTTGTCCCACTATTTTTCTATCAAAGAAAAACATACGTGACTGTCTTTAAAGAAACTCACGTATATACGTGACTTTACTTCATGAAACTCGTGTATAGAAATCAACCTTCTAAATGTTGACTTGTAGATTGAGCAAACACAACTCCCAGTTTCTATTTGAAATATTCAAATGCTTCTCTGGGAAGAGGTTTAGTTAATATATCAACAATTTGTTCATTGGAGTGAACATGTTCTAATTTAACCTTTTTCTCATGTAACTATTCTCATAGAATGTGATACTTGATAGGAAAATTCTCTGCCTTGGAGTGCATAATAGGATTTTTCGAAATATTAATAGCACTTGTATTATCACATAAGATAGATATGGGTCGAGAATATTTGATTTGTATATCTTGTAAGGTTTGCATCACCTAGAGAAGTTGTGTGCAACATGATGCAACAGCCACATATTTTTCTTCTATTGTAGACAAGGCAATGGAACTTTATTTCTTACTAAACCAAGATACCAATCTGGGCCCCATTTAAAATGCACCTCCACTAGTGCTTTTCTGGTCATCAACATTTCTAGCCCAAACTGCATCTTTGTATGCATGAAGGGTAAGATCTACATCTTTAGGATAGCATAGACCAAAGTCTTGGGTTCCTTTGAGATATTTGAATATTCTCTTTAATGCGTGAAGATGTGATTCCTTTGGATTGGCCTGGAAACATCCAACAATCCCAACTGCACGCATGATATCTGATGTAGTACCTGTTAGATAAAGCATACTTCCAATAATAGACATGTATTATGGTTGGTTTACTATAGGAGAGATGTCATTAGAATTGAGGCTGCATCCTTTCATCATGGGAGTACATACAAGTTTGCAATCTTCAATCCCATACTTCCTCAGAATTTGCTTGAGGTATTTTGTTTGTGAGAGAAAGATGCCATCTTTTTCCTGTTCTACTTGTACACCAAGAAAATAGGTTAGTTCCCCAAGTAAAGACATTTCAAATTCTTGCTGCATAACAAAAGCTAAGTTTTGACTCATTTATTCTTCATTACTTCCAATTTGATATCATCAACATAAACAACAATAATTAGTAGTTTATCATCCTTAGCTTTTGTGTACAATTTGTTTTTTGTGGATCCTTTTTGTGGAACCTTATTGTTGAAGATATGTTTCAAGATGATTATACCATGCTTGTAGAGCTTCTTTTAGCCCATATAAAGCCTTTTTGAGTTTTCATACAAGGTTTTAATCATTCCCCAAAATGAATCCTTCTCATTGTTCGATATATAATTCTTCTTCTAGATCTCCATTAAGGAAAGAAAATTTTACATCCATTTGATAAACTTTCAAATTTCAAAACCTTGAAAGTGTAAGAAACAATCTTATGGCTTCATGTCTAGCTACTGGTGCAAATGTTTCTTGAAATTCTATACTTTCTCGTTGAGCATAACATTTACAAACAAGTCTAGGTTTATTCCTAATGACCTCTCCATTTTCATTCAACTTATTTTTGGATATCCATTTTGTCCCAATAACATTTTTTATCATGAGGCCTTGGAACCAATTCCCAAGTATCATTCTTTTCAATTTGATCAAGTTCTTCATTCATGGCATTAACCCAACATTCATCTTTACTAGCTTTATTTACATTTTGTGGTTCAATGGTGGATAATAAAGCCAAATAACTAGAAGATGTTACAATGGTTCATCATGTTCGTACCATTGATTCCTTTTATCCTAGAATTAGAGTTTCTAGATGATTCTTTTGAACATATATGGATGGAGCCTGTTCTTTGTGTGATGTGTTTGCTTCTATTTCTTCATTAGTTTCTTCTTCTATATCATTGCGATTTGATTTGGGAAAGAATTAATCATCATCATCCTCTTTTGCGGATGTTACATTTTTTGTATTTGTGCATGCTTAAGCAATCACAACATCAATGCATTCAACAATTTTCTGAAGTGTCTTATTGTAACATTTGTATCCTTTGCTTCTAGGTGGGAAACCAAGAAGTATTCCTTCATCTCCTCTAGTTTCAAATTTACCAAGTTTTTCATCATTACTTTTTATGAAATATTTGCTTCCAAAAACTCTAAAATTCTTTACAGTAGGAGGCTTACCATACCAAAGTTCATATGGAGTTTTATCACTATTCACACGAACATGAGCCTTGTTCAAAATTTTTACTATTGTTTGAGCAACTTCACCCTAGAAGGTGTTAGGAGTTCTAGACTCATCAAGCATAGCATAATCCATTTGTTGAATAGTTTTATTCATTTATTCTACCACACCATTTTGTTGAAGAGTTTTAGCTACAAAAATTTGTCTTTTATGCCATGTTGTTCACAAAAATTGAAGAATTCATTTGATATATATTCTCCTCCTTGGTCAGATATGAGACATTTTATTTTTATATATAATTCATTTACAAATAATGCTTTGAAGACTTCAAATTTATCAAATGATTCCTCTTTGTGTTTCAATAAATTGATCCAACACATTCTAGAAAAGTCATCAATGAATAAGATATAGTATTGTTGTCCACGAGGTGAATTTTTCCTTACATGTCCACACAAATTAGTATGTATAAGCTCAAGAGGGTTACTTGACAATCCTTCTTTGGCATTGCTTTGAACTCTGGTTTTCTTACTGAATTGACATGACTTACATATGGTACTTTCTGGTAGGGTGTTGTTCTATAGATCATGAACAACTTTGAGCCTACTTGATTGTCTTATTTAAGAGCAGCTTAGATGTCCCAATGTGATATAACAAGTTTTCATCTGATTTTACTAGGTAACATATTCCATGACCACCTTTCAGTATATATAGGTTTATCAGGGTTCTTGTTCCTTTTATTATGGTCTTTCTCGTGTCAAGTTCACGAACCACACATTATTTTGATGAGAATATGACTTCATTTCCTTGGTCACACATTTGTCTAACACTCAACAAGTTATGATTTAATCCATAAAAATACATAAAATTACCAGCTTTAACCTTTTATTTTATAAAAATAGAACCATTACCCCTAATGAAAATAGGTGAGTCATTCCCAAAAGTGACATTGTTTTCTTCCTCTAAAGAATTGTATCATATAAGTTTATCTTTATCACCTATCATGTGTTTTGAGCATCCGATATCATTGTGCCACTGATTTTCTTGTCCTTCTGTAAACAATGCCATCCCACAACTTTTAGAATTTAACTCCTTTTTTCCATACCTTAGAATTTGCTGATATTTTCTCCTTTTGAATTGTTAGATGTAATTTTCTCCTGCATTTATATTCTTCATGTCCAAAGTTATTGCAAGAAGAACATTCAATTTCATTTATAAGAGGTAATTTATTATAATTGATATTATTGACTCCTATCCCATTCCTTTGTTTTCTTTCTAATCTAGTCATGATGGTTTTGTATGCAACACATTGAGCAACCTTATGACCAAAATTGTGACACAAGAAACATTGTCCATTCAAGAAGAATTTTATGTGATCATAGAATATTTTGGTCTTGTTTACCTTTTGCCTGGTGCTTCATTTGTTGTTCATCCTTGGATTAGAGTGAACATGATTTACCTGTGGAATTCCTTAATTGTTTTGTTTAGGGCTAAATCTTTGCTAACTGGTTTTGCTGCTTTTAGATAACTTTCGGTGGTGGCTAAAGACTTTTCTATTTGAGATGTTTCTCCAGTGTATCCAAGGCCTGTTTTCATAAGAGGAGAGCGTTGCACCTTGATAATATCGTTTAAGTTTTCATATCCTTTAGCAAATCTAAGATTCAAAGTTTTTATTTTCTCAAGTTCCTTTGTTTGAATTACTACTTCACATTCTAACATCCCATTATGCTTTTCCTTTTCTATGAGTTGATGCTTCAATGAATCTATGGCTACATTTTTTTCTTCCAAGAAAATTTTGAGTTGAGTAATTCATTCAAAGAAATGTTTTTCTAAAACATCCACAAATTTATCATTAGACTCATTAGTATTTTACTCAAAATCCATGAGTAATTTAATATCTTGATCACATTGTCCTTCTTCACTATTTGATAATCCATCACTATATTCATGAGTATATTAACTTCTTTTATTGCCAAACCATATCTCATTACCTGTTTCAGTATCCTTCCATTTTTCATGGTTGTCTTCATGAGGATATTTACCAATATAATGACCAACTCTACCACAAGAGAAACATTTGAAGGTAATATTACCTCTGAACCTTCTGGTGCCCAGTTGGAGTTTCTTTACAAACTTCACCTCATCTTCTTGTGATATATATCTTGATTCCTTGTATTCATCCTTTTATTTTATTTTTGAATATTCTTTAAATGCATCTTCTTTGACTTCTGAGGGACCTCCTTTCCTCATTTCAGAAGCCATGAGGATCCCATGAAATCGAACAACAATAAGAGTCTACAGTTCCTGCTTCTCTTCAATGGCAGACACCTTTGACTTGAATTTAGGAGTTAGAGATCTTAAGGTTTTCACTACTAAAGTGGTGTCCTTTATTTCTTCATTCAAATTTTTCATGTGATTTACAATCTCATCTATACGTAGAAAGAAACTAGAAATACTTTCATCATTATGCATTCTAAGAGCTTCATATTGAATTCTGAGGGTTTGGAGTTTAGAAATTATCACATTGGTATCACCTTCACAACTTTGAATGATTTTATCCCATATTTATTTTGTTGTGCTTAACTACATAACATTGACAAATTCTAATTCTCTCATACTTCCCAATAATGCATTGAAAAGTATGGCATTGGTTTCATACATCTTCTCTTTTCCTACATCTGTGGGAACTGTGGCTGGATATTGGTATCCTCCTTCCACTATTGCCCAAACATCTAATCCAAGGGACGGAAGATAGGATTTGGTTCTTGTCTTCCAAAATATGAAATTATTTCCATTGAAGAGTGGTGTTCTGATAGATGTCGTTCCATCTTGATTGCGCATCTCGGGAGACCTTCCTTCAAGTGATCAACCTTATTTTGAATAACTTGGTTCTAATACCAATTGTTGTGAAAAATAATGAGAGGGGGGGTGAATCAGTATTTTAAAAACTCACAATAATAATTTCTTTTTTGAAATATATACATGACCTCATTAAACCCAACTCACGCATGTATGCGACTGTTGAAAAAGAAACTAGTGTATCCATAGTAAACATGTAAAACAAATAATTCTTTATCTATCAAACTTAAACTAGAATGTAAGAGATTTATGAGGAATTTGATAAGATTTAAACAGGGGCAGTGAGAACATAATAAACTATCACACATAAGAAAAAGATATGAACACCAAGATTTAAGGTGGAAACCCAATGTGGGATAAAACCACTGTTGTTGTCATCTTAGTCTTCAAACATATTAATATCAAAAGATTATTACATTCTTGTACTCGTGTAGAATCGTGCCAATGCACAAGCACCTAACTGTTGAAGGCTAAAACCTTCAATCATTCTCTAAATCCTACTAGAAGGTGTGGAGCGATAAAAAGGTGTCTTTGTAACTCCTAATTACCTCACATTAATTATCAACCCAGGGATGACTTTTTATTTCAAGAGTGTACTCAGTCTGAGGCGGCTATTTACTCAAGAGTAATGTTTTACAGTATAGTGCTTAAAATAAAAAAGTAAATGAATTCTAAACCATTACTTCAAAAGGATAAAATCACACAAGGCAGCTTATCAGTCAAGGGTGCGGAAGCAATAACCCATCCCTCTAGAAACTGATGGAAAGGAAATTAGAGCATGGACCATAGGAATGGGAGCTAGGCAGTGACTGCTGAGGCTCACTACAGCCTTAGACCTTCTCTCACACCAAAGCAACAAATACAAGTAAATGGAACGACAGAAAGTAAAATAGAACAACAAATAGGAAATGGAACAACAAGTCTAAAATGTTCTAAACTAAATCATTGACTCAAACAACCATCAATTGAGGATACAGTAGCAATAACTCATTCCTCTGGATATTGATGCAATTGAAATCAAGCATAAATATGATTCACAATCTGAGAACCTAGGTAGCGATAGCCAATGTCCTTTACAGTTGTTGATCTCACACACAACACTAAATAACTAATTGGAAAGTGCAAAGAATTAAATCAATCGTATTACTACAACTTGATGAAAATGAGACAATTGTGCTAACTAAAGGAATGCTGAAAGATAAGCTTAAATAATTGCAGAAAGTAAATGAATAACAACGGTAAGTATTAGAACTGAATAACCAAACTTATATAACTGTAATGAATAGAAAATTGTTAAATTACTGGAGTGATCAGCGCAGCTTTGAAGATGAAATGAACAACGCAACAACATGTTGGCAAAAAGCAGTGAACTCTGTTAAGAAGGAAATGAAAAGCAACGCAATTTAAGTACAATATATAAAACAGATCAGTTCATTCAGTCTGGAAATAACATACATGATTACAATAAGTAGAAATAAAATAAAACCATCACACAATAAAGATCATGAAATAATGGTACAGTAATGGCAAGTGAATCCACCGGGGTTGGGCCCTTAATCACCAGTGATCACTGCCGGTAGTGCTTCAGAAGATGCGAAGGAATAATAACTCTGCTTATATATTGATCATCAAATCGAACAACATTACATTGAGTTGTGTCTTCTCAGCAGTGAGAGTCTACAAATAAAATTACAGTTCAAAATAATACTCGTTCCATCTCTCTCTCCCCCTTTCCTATCTTATTCCATCATGAGTAATCCATCATTCGAATCCCAAAAGTCCTTCCTGAAGTCCTCTCCCAACTCTCATCTCTGTTTTCATTTAAATACAGAGATCAGAGAGAAGTTACAATAAAGATAAGTACAACATGATTTCTTTTACAAATTTGGATTGATTCTAACCAGTTGATCAACAAGAAAATATATTTCCTTCCATCTCTCAACAAAAGCAAGATGAATTTGGCTTTGCAGCTGAGATTTGGAGGACGGCTGCAACAACAAATCTGAGAAAATCGTGCTCAAAGAACCCTACGTTTCTCTCAGTACAAGCGGAATTTGGGCAAACCGTTCTTCATTAAAGTTAACTGGGTCCGTTCTAGACAAAACCCATGTTCCAGATTTTCCAAATTCGTCTTCATTTGCTCAGAATCGCAACCGAAAAACTGTCACTTCTTATTCCAGCGAATTTCTGAGTTGGCAGATTTAATGGTCAAATCTTCAATCTGGAAATTATCTTGGAGGCTAAAAATGGTAAATAATGTTATAACCAACTTATTAAAACTATCATTGATAAAATAATTCATAATCATGAACTTATTAGAAATAAAGGAGAATAAATAATATTCATCCATAAGATCATAAATCATCATAAAATGGATTTATAATAAATTATAATAAATGACATGATGAAGAATAGTGGAAATGGGCAGGATAAGTGTTCAAAAGTGATAATAATAATGGCATATCAACGGCCCAACAGAAGGGAGCTCCAACCCCCTAGTCCAATGACTAGCTACTACTGGCAGGAAGCTTCAACTTCCTCACTGAAGGCTCCACCCCTCAGTAACATCCATTGACCATGTTTCATAAATTTTCACACTAGATCCACCTATTTTAATACATCACAACCTGTAGATAAATTGAAGCAAACACCAACTTAACTCAAATAGAACAATGAGATAATTATAACGGGAACACAAAAATGAACTCATAATACTGCATCAACACATAGAATCAACTACAACCCTAATCATTCATATGCTGACATGTATACACTAATTTACTTAAGGCAACCCATGTGTATACGCAATTTTTTGTAGAGAAACCTGCATACATATCTCAATGTACTAAAGACGTGTAATTTTGAATCAGACATAAAGTTGACCAGAGGTATTCTTAAATATTCTATTATCTTACAAAGCCCTTATATAGTTATAAACATCGATAATAATTTCATCCAATCAACATGTAACCGAATTTAACTTCATCACTCAATCACTTCTACTTCAAACATTATTACTCAACCCAAATCAACATGAGGACATCATTGAGAGACAACAAAGAAATAACAACATTGATCAAGTTGATAATTCATTTATGAATAGAAAACCTTCCTTTATATACTCGACTTTGAAGAAACGAATCTGCATGTATACGCAACTTCACCGAGACCAACCTATGTACAGATCTGAAAATTTTGCAAAAACCCTTCCTTTATATACTAGATTTTGAAGAAGTGAACCCACGTGTATACATGTCTTCACTAAGACCAAACTGTGTATGGATATGCAAATTTTGACCTAAAATTATGCAACTATTCAAAACTTTAGAAAGACCGAGATCATACTATTCAGAGATAAAAACATGCATGAATACTTAGATCTATTCAATCCATAATTAGATCATATGATGGAAAGTCATTTCAGATCTCATGATCCTGATTCATCATTGTATTCATCGGTGAATAATTATTTTAGATATATGTGTAAACTATGGCTCTTAGAACGCAAATATACTTCAGATTGAAGTATTCATCGAAAACCATTTCACATGCACATCTAGCACATTGAACTTCTCCTCTTTATATAGTTATAGCCTTAGCCGATACCATGGGTCAAAACTACACTAGTGTCAGTGGTAATCTTGGACGGATTCAAGTAACCATTACTGCACTCAATATTGTGGGTTAATACCATGGTGAGGACCCTTGGTATTCTTAATACCATGATAAGGATTCCATACATGACTTTGCTTCTTTATACCTGCATGTATACCCGACTTGGCCTTGACAAACCCACGTATAGATCTTCCAATATTCACCTTTATCAAACTTCTAATTATGATCTGTAAACCTTTGACCCATATTTTTTTTATTCTATTCCATCACTCTGTCACCTTTGAACTAACCAATGGATTGATCTAGCTACCATATACTTGTTTTATTACAAGTGAGTTGCCATCAAGTACAAAAAATGCATCATAATGCCAACATAGTATGCATTATACGTTTCAGGAGGTAGTATGTTTCGTTCCCTCGCATTCATTCCCAGTTATTCCTCCAATTCATGGTCTCTTTAAAAAGTGACTTTGATGGGGGTTGCAATATTTTGTGGTGGGTGGAGAGGAGCAAAGGGAAGGTACCTAGCCTCCTGGTTTACTTTCTCTGTTAAAATTGAGAGTATAAGCATCATTGTGTTGTACTTTTTGGTTGAATTTGAAGGTCTGAGTGGCATTTGTGCAAGTCTATGTAAGTGAAAGCTAAATTTTTTGGGCTCCCTCGATGTCTAGTCTTATGCATGGCCTTTGGGAGATTTCCCTAGAAGGTTTATCAAGGGAATACAATCAAATACGTGATGTGAATTGTCATCTTTTTGATATGTTATATTTGGTCTCCTTCTTTCAAAATTTTGTCATGTATAGGTATGTGATTTTAGTGCATAAAATTTTGTGTATCAAATTTCAATTCTACTCAGTGGAATTACATTGGGGTATTTCGTTAATTTTTTATTATGTATTTTTTTATTTTCCCCTTTAAGGCTTAAGATGAGTAATTCCAATCCAGTTTCAAGTGAATTATGGGGGATTTGTGGGGCTATGTTTGTTCCCTAGGTGGGTAAGCTTTGACTAGTAGAGCTTGGTGTGCGGCCATATAATTTTATGTTTTGAGGTTTCTTGGTATTTGTGTTGTTTCTCCTAGTTTCATTGGTCAATAGTGAAAGTGTCTTAGGGGAGAAAGTTGTATCCTATTTCCCAATTGTAGAGTTATTTGTAGAGTCCGGGAAAGTGTCTGCATTTCTTTGGATGATCTAGTTTATTGGTTCCCTAGTCTTATAGGAGGTGGGTCTAATCCATAACTTGCCTATTTGTAGGCATAAGTATTCATATTAGTTATAGAAATTGCACCCCCTAGGTCTCATCTATGCCATCGATATAAAGGATCAGGTGTACACGAGGGGTGTGGGCAGAGCCTAGAAAGGGAAACAAGTTGCTAGACTCTTTGCTCATGACTTGGCTTCCACCTGTTTCAACATTGGTTCACTGAACACACGAAGCGAAATTTTCTATTTGACACCTACGAATGTATCGAAAGACAACCCCTCTGAGATTTTAATCTCATGGAGGATATGTCAATTTGGGTTCTTGACCCTAGGCACACTAGAGGCACAAAGAAGCAATAATTGAAATTTTCGGCTCTTCATTGGAAAATGAAGGCCTATTTAAGTCATCTTGAAGGAAAAACAAGTGTAGAAGTATAATTATTTTACATCCATGGAGGAAATCAAGAGAATGCTCAATAATCTATGGCTTTTCTCAACAAAACCAACTCCTACTTGGCACATGTAGAAATCCATATTCCATGTGAATAAGATGGACAGGGACCTGATGGATCATCCTGGTTCTAGTGCAAGGGATACAACAAATACTTATTCCTTAGATAATGACTATCGAGTTTGGTTAGTTGGTGTTGTAGTATGAAGGTTTGCATGAAGGTTTTTGGCCCATTATGAAGGGCACTTGCCATTTATTTTGGTATCCTCATCATATGTTGTCTTGTCTGGTGGTTCCTAACCCATTTTGTAGGGAACGAATCATCCCATATGGTTCCCTTGCCATATGGACAATGGTTAGTTGCAATGATACAATCTTTCTCTAGTTGTATTCTGCAAGGATCTTGACAATTTTGTATGGTTACCTATTTGATTTCTGGGTAGACCCTTTGTGGTTTGAAATTATTTGATGTTGTTTGTAGTTGAGAAATGTGTTTGTTATCTATGTGTGAGTCTATTGGGAAATGATTCAAGTTAATGTTGTCCTTGGAATTAATCTAATCTGGGTTATGGGAATATTTAGTTTTTTATAAGATTGGAGACTTGGTTGGCATGGTAGACTAGTGCAACATGTTAAAGAGAGGTTGTATCCTCCATGATTACTTTGTAAATATAGTTTTTGATTAATATAAAACCTTAATTTTAAAAAAAAAAAAAACAATATAGACTAATAACAATAGAAAACAATAATTTTTTAATAAAAAATATATAATATAATTGATTGTTTAGGAAATGAAAAAAAATATTCAAATTAATTCTGTATTAGTTCCAAAATACTTTAGATTAGTTTATAATCGGTTCTAGATAATAAAATTAGTCCTCCATTTGTTTCCACTCAAACTATCAATATTTATATAATAATACCATATAAGAGTTACTATTTTACTAAAATTATATTATTTTATTGCTATATCATAAATAGATCAATCCTATCTTATAATAATGATTATTTATTAATGTTGGCATACTACATTAATAATATTTTTATAATATTTGGTATTAACAATATTTTCATAATAATCTTATTATATTGGTGTTATCTTATTACGATTATAAATTATTATTGGTAATAAATTATTATTGGTTTTTAAGTATTTTTTAAGGTAAATTATATTTTAGTTTTTAAATTTTTTCCCTTCTTTTGTTTACCTAATTATTTATCTCTTATTTTTTCTACTCTCTTATATAATTATTTGTAGGCTACCTTCTTTTGACACATGTAGAAACGTGGATATAAATATGACATTTCAATATAACGCATCTTTCATTTTCAAATATTCTAAATTTTAAGACCCACACATTTGTAAAAAATCCAAAGAATGATTTCACCATGGAATTCGTTATAATGTTAATCTTAAATACATCATTACAATAATACACCAATATAGATCTGTATTAAGATCTATCATGAGCCTAGAGTTGTCAAACCTCACTTTTAGATGCCAAACTTGATGAAATATTTACACCAAGGGATTTTATCATTCTAAATTTATAATAAATAGATAATTGAAAGAAATTTACACTGATAAAAATGTTATTTTAATAAAATACACTATTAATATAATAGGATTACAATTTTAATATAAAGTATTACTAATATATCTTTATTAATTGTTTATTATTATAAATATCATTTTAAAATATTCCTAGTAAGTATATGTATGATTATAAGATTAATTAATAGTAAAGTAAGTTTATCTTTAGTAATTTTAATAATAATATTGTTATTAAAGTAATATTGTGTTAATATATTATGATTAATTTTATAAAAATATTAATAAATATTATAGTATTGTGGTTTTAAATTATGTTAATTATTTCATTATATTATTATAATAATTTATTAATATTTTAATAATTTATAATAAGTATGTTTTATGGGGAGCTCAAGTGATATGGCGTGTGGAAATGGAGTCTCATTGAACCCATAAGTCTTGGTTTCAAATCTTGGGCTACCATCCCCCATAGCAGGATGAATAATAGACATGTAAACATGAAAATAGGAGAGTCCTACCAAGCTTACAAAAAAACCATTATAATAAGTACTATAATACTATTATATTAATATTATGTTATTATTTCCAGCAAATTCCAAACACTTATAAGAACAAGTAGAATATTAATATATTTTATTATAATATTATTATTACAATAATATAATATAATATTACTATATTGTGTCGAGAGGCGCCTACAGTTGAGTATATGAGAGAGTGTTGCACATTATCACGTTACTTATATATATTATATATTATATATATAAAGTATATATATATGTATAATATATATAATATATATAATATGATTGGACTAACATATATTCTATATGTTGAAGATATGTGTAACATTGCTATATATGTGTCAGCTAATATACATTATATATGCTGAAGATATGTGTAACATTACTATATATGTGTCGGCTAATATATATTGCATATGTTGAAGATGTGTAACCTTACTTTAAAATAAAAAATGTGTCGCCTAATATTAACAAACTCAATTTTGAAAATGATATATATACAATTTAAAAGAGATCAACTACCATGGTTTATCAATACCATGGACCATCTAGACTTTTGATTATTATGTCATGGATCTAGCCTTTTAATTGTTAAAACACCATGGCCCAACACCATGGGTTATCAATACCACATGCCCAAAAAAATAACTTATTTCAA
>APFE030898722.1:20330-86577 GCA_000404065.3 Pinus taeda
ATATACATATGTGAAATTTATATAATATAAATAATATTATAAATAACTAGGATAGATACATCTTAACCAAAGATCCAAGTGAAGTGAGAAAGCAAATTGATTAACAATGATAGAGGAAAGATAGTGCGTGATTCTTTTAGCCTTTTTATTATTGTATTTTCTTTAACATGATCGATCCAATAAATAGGTTTAATATTTTACAACCAATTATGTTTTTTTATTATTTAAAAACTTTCTTAGATACAATACAATGGGATCATATTTAATAAAGAGAGTGAGATGGAAGGGGGAATAGAGTGTGGGAGAGAGAGATAGAGGTGAGAGACATAGTGAGATAAGGGGGAGACAGAGAGGGAGAGATATTGATTTGGAGGGGGAAAGAGAGGGAATGATAAGGGATAGATGAAGATGGAATGAGAGAGAGAGGAGATGAGGGAAGAGAAAGAAAAGGAGAGGATAAAGATAGGGAAAGAAGGGGAAGAGAGAGATAGGGAGACATATATATGGAGGGGGGAGAGAAGGTTAGAGAGAGAAGGAGAGAGGGAGGGAGATAGTGACAGAGTTGGAGGGTGGAGAGAGAGTGTGTGTATGATGGGGGTAGAGATAGAGGGAGGTGGGAGAGAAGGGGAGAGAGAGGAAGGAAAACGAGAGAGGAGAGAGAGAGTGGGGGAGATATATATGGAGTTGGAAGGGGAAGAAATACATAGAGAGAGAAAGGTGGAGAGGGAGTGGCAAGGGATAGATGGAGAGTCAGAGAGAGAGAGAGAGAGAGAGAGAGAGAGAGAGAGAGAGGGAAAGAAAGAGAGAGAGAAGGGGGAGAGATAGAGAGGGAAAGGAAGAGGGAGATATAGATAGATATGGGGGGGGAGAGAAAGTGGAATATGTTTAGGTGGTTGAGATAGAGAGACAAATAAGGAGAGATGGAGGGAGGTATAAATATAGATGACAGGGAGAGAGAGGAAAGAAGATAAATATAGAGAAAGTTAGGGAGAGGCAGATAGAGTGAGGCGGGGGAGAGACGGAGGGGAAGAGAGAGAAGGAGAGGAGGAGGGATATCGACACAATATGGAAGGTGGAGAGAGAGGGAAGAAGAAAGAGTCTCACAGAGACAAATACAGACATAGAAGTTAGATCTAGAAAGTCATGAATATTTTAGATTTTCACTAAAATGGATGTATTGATTTCAATGTAGTTGTTGATTTATAATCCTATTTGATCACATGCACTATATGCATTAATTTCAGTGTAGATGTCGACTTATAATTCTATTTAATACCTTACGCTAGATGCATTGATTTCAGTGTCGATCTTGATTTTTACTCCTATTTCATTGCTTGCACAAGATGTATTGGTTTCAGTGTAGATATTGATTTCTAATCCTATTTGATTGCTTGTATTAGATGCATTGATTTGAGTGTAGATGTAGATTTCTAATAATATTGAATACCTTACACTAGATGCATTGATTTCAATGTAGATGTTGATTTCTACTCATACTTGACTACTTGCATTATATGCATTGGCTTTAGTGTAGAGGTTGATTTATAATCGTATTTGATTGCTTGCAATAGATGCATTGATTTCATTTTAGATGTTGATTTCTAATCCAATTTGATTGTTCGCACTAGATGCATTGATTTTAGTGTAGATGTTGATTATGATTTGATTTAACAAAATGTATGATGTACGTTAATTTCAAAGTAATTATATTAATAGTGTGCATTTATTTCAGTGTAAAAACATCTCTACCTCCATATATATCTCTATCTCCCATTGTCTCTTCTTTTATATCTCTGTATATAAGCCCCTAAACATACAAACTATCTCTCCATATATATTTATATATATCTCCCTCCCTCCCTTTCGCCTCCCTCTCTCTCTCTCTTCCCCTTCTCTCGCTCTCTAACATTTCTCTCTCCATATCCATATCTCTTCCTCCCTCCCTGTCTTTTTCTCTCTCTTTTTACCTCCTCCCCCATCTATATCTCTATCTCCCCTTGTCTCTCCTTCTCACCCCCAAAAAATACAGACACTCTCTCAGTGTAAACACATAAAAATTATTTAACCATACACACAATACTTTAATTTTCATCCTAAATAAAATGTTTTCTTACTTGAATTTATAATTGTGTACATTCTTATTATTCCCATTTTCCATCATTCAACATTGTTAATTACTTTGCATTCAAATGTGGTATAGATTTCTACCATTGAAAATCATTTTGGGTTTAACACTCCATAAGTCACAATGATTGACTTTGGAGAAAACTAATATTAATAACAAAGACAAGGTATGTTGTTTACTACTGTAGCTCGAGTTAAGTATTTCAATGGTCTATGATTCCATCTACTCCTTTCATATGATCGATATGAGAAAATGGAAAAAAAATAGTTTCAGATTGATTGCAATGAATATTGTTTGTAATTGACTATATTCTTAGCATTCACATTTTCTATCTATCGAAATTGTTACATTGACACTTTGCACTCAAAATTTGTATTTCATCATTTTTCATCATTCAAGTTACTAACAGGCTCTCGCATCTCAACAAACTGACCTAACTAAGAAAATTTTAAATTAAATTGACCAAATTAATCTTAGACATATTTAGCATATTTAAAATTATCAAAATAATTATATTTTCAGCCAATTTTGTATGATCACACACAACTGAAACAAGCCTAGATCCATCTTAACACTGGATCTATCAAGTGCCGAGAGGGATCAAATCTTTCTAGGTGCAAAGATTTCCTCAAGTTTTTCACTCAAAAATTAGGTTTGCACCTTGAGAGATTTGGCCCCTCTTGGCACTTGATAGATCCAGTGTTAAGATGGATCTAGGTTGGTGTATTAATATATTACAAGTATATTAGTACTCTCTTAAAATAATGTCTATTATTATTATTATATTATTTTAATATTACTATAATGGATTATATTATTATTAATTTCATAATAACATGATTATATTAATATTATATTACTAATGATTATATATTTTATTTATGGATAACAATTTATTTGGTTTTAATATTATTGAATTTAATATTAAGTTTGATTTATTTCATTTATTTCTAATTAATTATTTATTCAATTTTTTTTATTTATTGTTAGGCTACACTCTTCTCACACTTGACTTGCTCTCTTTATAACATATTTCACTAGTGATCACAAACATAGACATAATTTTAATATGTCTAATGTGGTTCTGCAAAATTATTTTAATATATAAGTAATATTTTGTAAATATATATTTTATTTTTTTCCCAATAAACAATTATATTTTTTTTTAATAATTTTTAACATAATTTATAAAATACATTTTATATAAATTCAAAATTTCCATTTTCCCGCCAAATTGGGGTGTTAATGTGGAGGATGCAGGGGCCTTGGAGGCAGTTCCAACCACACCATCAGACATGATGGGAAATAAAGAAGATGATCACACAACCTGATTTCACATGCAATGGGATGCAAAGTTTACAATTGGTGTCCACTATTAATTATTGTTGGTAACCCTCCTAGCTAGGAGGGCCACCAAATAGAAAATATAAAGAAAAATTTGTCACAACTATAGTAATATACATAAAACATCCATTAGTATTTGAAAAAACCAAAAAACTACATCACACAACAAAGACACTAAAAATTAACACATATTGTTGTAAACATTATTGCAAATATCACACATAAAACTAGCATTCGAATTCCCCTTTTCATTAACACAAACATAATCTATAGAATATGCAACACTGTATTGCCTCTAAGATCTTCCTAAACCCTCAGAACCCTACACAACATTCTCAAACTAGAGGATAGACTCAAATCCCCATACACTCCTCAAAATCCTTAACCATATTCATTTTCTAATGTATGGGAGGGGATATTTTAATATTCTACTAAATATACCTCTAACTTCCCCCCACTTAGAAATTTACATTTCACAACATTTTAATTAAATTTATTGTCATTTTCATTTCATTAGTTTTCATTTACATTATATATTTATTATGGTCACATTCAACCTCCAATATGTACCTCACACAAATCCTATCTCATCTTGTGCTAGGTGCAATGAGAAATCCGTGCTCGTTTGTTGTTAGGTTCCTATAATAATAGTGCATTCCCCTTATTGTTATTTTTAGTGTACCCCCGTATTGTTATTGTGTGACCATGTATCCCCCATTTTGTTATTATTAAGCCCCGTAGAAGTCCATGATTGTTACTATTGTTCCCTTACATTATTATTATTATGTAGGCTCTAATTATATTGTGACCCATTAGACTCCTATATATTTGAAGGAGGTCTTATCATTTCTATGATTTAATAATTTTTTATCTCTGTAATGAAAAGAAGTTTTCCCATTTGAAGAGGATAATTTTTAAGTTGTTAATATATATTTTCTATTATTTTTTGAGCTGGTTGCATAACATTTGGCATCATAGCTTTAGATTCTAGGGTTTCACCTCTTCAAAAACGTCATATTCAAATTTTTGCTAAAGCATTTTTCCTACATTGCTTCGAAAGTTGAAATTTCAATAACATGGATCCAAAATATAAGTGAACTTCATGTACAAATTTGAGAGCTTGGTTTGCTATATTTTTAGAGATATGATCCGAGGAAGTTTTGGTTTTTGTAGTCTCCAGAATTCAATCTCAAACAAGTGACCTAGGGAATACCGTCGTAACTTTTTCTCCGACAATCGGATTTGAATTTCATAGGAAGTGGTTGAAAGTACATATATGTTAGTTCATCATGTATCCTTTTCAAGGCCAAAGGCCGAAACAATGACATTTAGTACTTCGTACAAGTTCGCTCTACTAAACCAGTCAATAATCAGGTCATCGTGGAAGATTGGGCATAACACTTTCTTGAATAATCCAATCCCTGTACCACTTGTGGTTTGGAAAGGAGACCTCAAAGGGATATCACAAAATGAAGTTTTAGACCTTGGAGATCTGAAATTACAGATATACAATAGTTTCAATATCGAGCTCCTAAAAAACAAGAAACATGTGTAGATTTTGTTTAAATTTTGCATAAAGCTTGTTTGAAAAATTAGTTTGAAGTGATTCAAAGGGCCTAGAGAAGCATAAATATTCCTTTTTTGATTCTAAAATGAACTGAAACAAAAAATGGACACACCTATTAAGAAACCATCAGGCTCTTCTATGATGCATGAAGAAGAGGAAGGAATCCAACATGATATATCAAAATTGCGAGACCAAGTGCAACAAATTTAAGCCTCATAGGGAGTAACCAAAAATTAATTGGAAGCGTTGATGAATTTTAAGATGCATGGCTTAAAAGGGAACATGGATGGTTTAGAATATAAAATGGAAGTTTTTTAGGATGATTTGATAGAAGAAATGGAATATTTGAAGGAAGGTTTGACGAAGGTGCTACAATAAATGCTTCCTAATGGTGACAAGTGATTCCATGAAACTCATCATCAGAACAAGAGGAATATTGATCATGATTTTAGAGACTCTAACTTTGTGTTGAATATATACCACATCAAAAATATCGATATGAGTAAGTTTGATAACAAGGAGCTGGTAACATAGATACTACAAATGGAGCAATATTTCTATCTACATGATGTGCAACCCTCACAAAAGGTACATATTTCATATTTATATTTAGAACCCAAATAGTTTGTATGGTATAAATGGATTTGTTCTGGTAAAACACTTGTCAAGTAGTAAATTTTTATGAAGGATATGATAGTACATTATGAATATACAAAGAGAAACACCTTCTTTAGCCAATTGATAAAGCTCAAACAAAATGGTTCAACGATAGAGCACATTGAAGACTTCCAAAAATTGAATATTAGGGTAACTTATATTCTAGAGGAGCATAGGATTTATTTTGTCATAGGGACTTCAAATGGTAACATCTAACATGAGGTTTGCCTTTGGAAATATCATTTATTGGAGAAGGCATTCAACGTGGTAAGAAAATTTAAAAGAAAAATTATGGCAACAAAGAAGATTACCATTGACAACTATAAAGTCGGAAGTTCTATTTCTCCTAGTCTTCCACAACCTAAAAGGTTGACATCACAACAATTGGAGGAAAAAAGAGAAAAATGGCTTTGTTATAGTTTTGATAGAAAATACACTAAATTTCATAAGTGTGTTAAGAATAAATTATTCTACATAGATTGTCAGGAAGAGGAAGAAAAGGAACAAGAAACATAAAAATAGGAGGATATACATCAGGAAACAATCCCAGAGAAAGAAGAAATGAATCTAACCATATATTATAATGCATCAGCGGGAATTGACACAACTCAAACTCTCAAGATAGAAGGATATATCAAGAAGAAAAAGGTAATAGTTTTGATTGATTTTCTTAGTACAACTGAATTTCTTCCTATATCCAGTGCCAGAGTGTCAAGAGATGGTTTCAAATGGAGGAACTATAAATTTATCTCGAAAGTGCCAATATATCAATCTATTAACCATGGGGAATATGTATTGAATAGTCCAATTTTTCCATTCCAATTGGTGGTGATGATGTTGTACTAGGATTCAAATGGTTACAATCTTTGGGGATGATAGATTTTAATTTTCAAGAACTTTTCTTGAATTTTATTTTTTGGGAAGGAAAGGAAGTTGAATTAAGGGGTATCGCAGGGAAAGTAGGAAAGATAATGAACTCTAATGGCATGAAAAATATTCTAAAGAATGAAAAATAGGTTGTAATTTCAAAATTATGCTCATTAGAGGTTTAAACATCGAAATCATCTATTTATGTAGATCTACAAAAAGTATTGGAAAATCATTCCGATGTATTTGAGACTCCTAAAAGCCTCCCACCTATTCCTAATTAGGATAATATTATTCATTTGATTCCATGAAGTATTCTTCGAAAAATCAGACCTTACAGATACCCCTATGCCGAAAAGAGTGAAAGTGAACTTATGGTTGTAGAAATGTTACAGGCTAGTATATATCAACCTAGTCAAATTTACTTCTCTACTCCAGTAGTATTGGAGCAAAAGAACAATGGATCATGGCATATGTGTCAATATTATAGGGAGATCAAAAAGCTCGCTATTAAAGATAATTTTCCCATTTCTATCATATACAAATTGTTAGATGAATTCCCTGGATGAAATTTACTTCACCAAGTTGAATATTCGTTTAGGATATCACCAAATTATAATGAAGACAAAAGAAATCCTGAAAACAACATTTAGAACTCATGAGGGTCATTAGGAATTTTTGGTCATGCCTTTTTGGCTTTAGTAATGGACCTTCCAGATTTCATTTTTAGATGAATTCCATTTTCAAACCCTTCCTTACAAAATTTATGTTAGTACTTTTTTTATTATATACTAATCTACAAGTGTTGGAAGGATCATGTTCAACATGTTGACAAGGTGCTCAAACTATTGGAGGAGAAAGACTTATATGCAAAAACCTCCAAATGTTTCTTTGGAGTACAAAAGGTAGAATATTTAGGTCATATTGTATCTCATGGGGGTGTTAAGGGAGACCCTAACAAAATTAAATCCATTAAGGAATGGAAAACCCCCATAAACATAAAGCATCTTCAAAGATTTCTTAGGTTGATTGGATTTTATTGCAAGTTTGTTAAGAATTATGGGAGGATATAAATACCTCTAACAACATTACTAAAGAAAGATGGATTTTATTATACTCTAGAAACGACTAAGGCCTTTAAACATCTTATATACACAATGTTCCAAGCACCAGCCTTAGCTATGACAGACTTCAAAAAAATCTTTATTTTAGAATGTGATGCCTCAGAAAATGGAATTGGTGATGTTTTTAATACAATAAGGAAGATCCATTTCTTTTAAAATTCATCCAATCAAAGAAAAGTATTTGTATACAAACATATTTATGAGAGGTAAATTTTGGCAATACTACATGCACTAAAGCAATGGTGACCTTACCTAATGGGGAGATATTTCAAGGTAAAAACAAATCATGCTAGTCTTAAATAATTTTTGGAACAAATATTATCTTTAGAAGAGAAACAGAAATGGGTCACAAATAGTTTAGGTTATGACTTTGAAATGATCTACAAAAAAGGGAAGCATAATATTGTTGCAAATTCACTCTCAAGAAAGTATGAGGATGTTGATGCATTTCTTTATGCCATTTATATTATCCAACTTGATTGGTTAACTGAAGAAAGGGATGAATGGATGAATGACGAAGAGTTGTGGATACTCATTCAAAAGTTGCCAGCAAGATCCCAATACATCTGATACATTTAAGTTGGACAAATTATTCATTATGGTATAAAGATCACTCATGTCTCTGTAATAATTCCCAACTCAAGCAAAAGATTCTTTTGGAATTGCACACCTCCCGCTTAGTACGGAACTCTAGATTTTTATAAACTTACCACAGGGTCAAGAATAAAATTTTTGGGATGACATTAAGTATAATATTTAGAATTTTGTGGCATAATATTTCTTTTCCAGCAAAATAAAGTTTATAAAATGTAAACCCCATGTCCGTTATAACCTTTATCCATTCCAATTCAACGTTGGGAAGAGGTATCAATGGATTTTATCATAGGTTTATCCAAATCTAAAGGAAAGAGTGTAATCATTGTGGTAGTAGATAGAGTTATCAAGAATGCACACTTTTACACATTATCTCATCCTTTTAAAGCAAGTAAATTTTCTATTGCATTTATGGAAACAATTAAAAAGTTACATGGAAACCCAAAGATTATTGTAAGCGAGAGAGATGTCGTTTTCATAGGAATTTTTTAGACATAATTATTTTCTTGTCTTGGTACTCAATTAGCTCATAGCTCCATCTTATCATGCTCAACCTAATGTGAAAACTGAGATAGTGGACAAACATTTGGAAGGAGATATCCGTTGCTTTGTATATGATAAACAAATACAATGGGTCAAGTGGTTACCTCTGGCTTAATAATGGTATAAAAATTCCTTCCATACTGCAGCAAAAGTGACCACATTTATGGAACTTTATGGATATCATCCAACATCCATCACATCATATTTAAGAGAAAATTCTAAGGTTCAAGCAGTGGAAGAACACATTGAGCATCAACAACAAGTTCTCCAACTATTAAAGGATAAGCTCACTCTAGCGCGGGATCGAATGAAACAATAGGCATATTACGATCGTAGTGAAAGAATTTTTGGTGTAGGAGACTAGGTATTTTTATGGCTACAACCATACAAACAAATGTCCCTCAAGCAAGCTAAGAAGGAAAATAAATTATCACCCAAACACTATGGTCCTTACAAGGTGTTGCAAAATATTAGTACTATGGAATACAAATTGGATTTTCATGCATCTTCCTGAGTACAACTGGTTTTCCATGTTTCATTCTTGAAGAAGGTAATAGGTGACAAGCTCCCAGTTCAAACAGTTTTACCAGAACTTAACGAAGAAGGAAAATCATATTCTAGCCAGAAGTAGTCACAGAAACAAGAACTCGAGAGGTATGGAATCGATTAATTTCATATTCATTAAGTGTAAGAACTTACCCACTGAAGATTCCATATAGGAGGATGAGAATTTTATTGAGATCATTCAAAATTATACAAGCATTGAGGACAACACTTTTTTGAAAGAGAGGGGCATGTTAGATCCTTGTAATATTAGTTTATTCCACTTATTATTATTGTTAGTGTAGAACCCTATTGTTATTGTTGTGCCCATGTATCCCCCATGTTATTATTGTTATGTCCCATAGAAGCCGACTATTGTTATTTTTATGTCATTACACTATTATTGGTATGTAGTTTGTCATTATATTGTGACCCCTTAGACTTCTTTATATACCAAGGAGGTATTATCATTTGTATGATCCAAGAATTGTTCATTTATGTAATGTAAAGGAAGTTTCCCCCTTGAAGAGGGTAATTTATAAGTCATGGATTTATGTTTTCTATTATTTTCAGAGCTTGTTCAATGACATTTGTGTTGCTACTATGCAATCTCAATCAGACTATAAATGATGAACTGTAGCCTTCTCCCTAATCCTTTGCTCTACTCTGTGCTTCCCCTTGGTGCACTTCTTCCTCTACCTATGGGATTCTATTGATAATGTTGAAAGTCTGCTAACAAAGGGGGTCTCGACAATATGAACTCTAAAATAGACCTCACACCATTTGGAGTAGGATCCCCAACTGGGGAATAAGGTCAATTTCCATTATCCTTACTAATTTTCCTTTAGTACAATTATTAACATAAGAGATAATGCAAACAATCATTGGAACAATCAAGTAAGTTGGCACTATGAGGCATACAATTGCAATGTATACAAGGTACTTTAACAGAAGGGAAAAGAGAGTGAGACTCTTGAAGAAAAGTAACAATACTATCTTAAAAGAGACACAAAAGAGCATGAAACTATCATTCATTAATATGTAAAGTAGTTTACAAGATAAAAACAATCCTAAAATCATGTAGAAATGCACATTCAAAAAGATGCATACCAAATCAAATGAAATAGTTAATTTTTATTAGTGTGTTAACATAAACACACACTGCAAATAATGGAATAATGGTCGCATAATCATTCACAACATATTGATGAACGTGCAATGACTCTAAGAGATTCATATATTAAGTGAAATCCCAAGATACATTGTTACAAGGATGTGACAATAGCCCTAGTAGTGGAACATTAAGTCACCATTTTCTCCTGGAAAGAATGATATTCTCTCCTATGAAAATCTAGAGAAGCTAAGGTGAAAAGTACACATTCCTTTTTCTTTAGCTATGATGATGTATTTATAACAAATGAGGTGACTCTCCACCTCCCATTTGACTATTGGCCTACCTCATGACTCTTGAGATTTTACTATGAATTTTCAAACTCCTTTGTGACATTTGAACTTCTACATGACTTTAGAACTTTCTAGTGTCTTTTCACATTCCATGTGGGAGGCTTGGGCTTCCATACATTTATATTTTCTCAATATTTTTAGAAATTAAATAATCACATTCCACAAGTTATGTGGCACAATACATTGGCACACATAACTTTGACAATACATGACTTGGAAATACTTACATAAGACTTTATTTCATCAATGTCAAATTCTTCCCTCTGGTGCTATGACTTTTACTTATTCATGAAAAATATTTTCTTGAACTTCATATTTACCCTCCAAAGGGTATAGATGAGTTCCAGAACCTTCCAAGTCAACATGAGTATCCACCTCTTTGTTTTGGTAAAAATCTCCTCTTTGTTTTGGCAAAAATCTCCTTCATGTCGTTCATGATTGTTCCTCGTCTTGTGTCTTTTTCACAAGTGTCTCCTTATAACCTATACTTGATAAAATCCCTTGAAAATAACCTTTCCATGCTACGATGATAACACCTACAAGTGAAGCCAATCATTGTAAACTAACATTAGTCTGGAAACCATCTATTCTACCTTTTCTTCCTCATGGAAGATGTTGACTGTGATAGGAAATGGGAAAGGGTTTTGAGAGTAAGAAGCTAAGAATTTTGTAGTTCAGGACTATAGAGAACTAGGGATGACCACACCATCTTCTGGAACTATGAGACGTGTAATTAGGGAAGTCTTATCAAGGTCATATGTAGTGAAGTCTAGGATACAAGGTGATGAGCTTTCTGACTAAGGATGTGTAGTGCACAATGCTCAAGGAAGAGGAAACATAAACTATGTTGTTGAGAATGAGAGGGACTAAGGGATGACCTCAATATCCATTAGAACTATGCTATGTGTATTATGAGGAAATAAAGGAAAATGTATTGTGAAATGAGGGTTTTGAGCTAGTAAGAGAAATAGGACTAGTCACTGTAACTACGCAACACATAGTGATTCAACAAAAAATTCCAAGCATTACACAGTTGATGATCTTAGTGACCTAGAGGTAACTTACTATTCACTAGAAATGTGCAATGCATTGTAGGATTCTCCCTTAGAGAATGGATTTTCCAGTTAATTCATGTAAGTAGCTAAAAGTTGAGTCACTCTACCTTGAAGAGGCTCACCTTACCTAGCAAAGTAGATAGCCTTTGTATTCGGTTGTTCTCTTTTAAACTGACCAGAAGGAGCCTCCACTATCCATGACAGCCTTGTAATGTGGAGTTGGGGCAAGGTAGAATAATGGAATTGTGTAGTTGAGAAATTTTACGAGACTGGGAGGCATGTTAGGGATCTATAACTACGAAATCCATAGATTTTAAGAGGAAGCTAATGGGATTACACAATTATGGATGACAATGACATAGGCATGGACCTAGTGTCCACTTCTGAAGACTTTTGTTGAAAGTTGAAAGTTTTAAGGCCAAAGTTTCAAGTTTAGGTTCAAGGTGTGATAGAGGCCCTCGATGAAAGGTGAATAATCTCTTAGTGGTTGATTAGTTGGCTCCTAAGGGGAAGACTCAGGTCATGAGGGATCATGAATTACATAGTTGACAAGGCTAAATAGCGAGATTGACAGTCTAGACTCAAAGGTTGCTCAATATATAGCTAGAGGAGGTTGTCCTTAATATGAAAAAATTTAATAGATTTGAGAGGTTAGGTTTTTATGATTGAGACTTAGGATTCTACAAAGTACTCGTCAATTTCCTATGAGATTAAGTATACTCATGAGTTGCGCAAGAATTGGGGATAGGGATGAACTCCAAAATTTGGTATGTTTGATCAATGTAACAAGGAAGCAAATGTGATGTAAACAAGTTCTAAAACTGAATCCCACACATGTATACCATCAAACATAATCAAATAGAATGCACAGTAGTCAAGATCAACATGCCTACCTTGAAATGACAATAAAGTGACACTTATTTCTAAGTGAAATAGTTGAAACATAGATTTGTGAAACTTATAATACAAGTTACGACACAAGTGTCAACTGCAAATAGAAAGTGTGTTAAGTTGTGGGGGAGTGTGTAGCACATATTATTATGATATGTAAAATTTTCTAGCATAGAAGAGTGTGCTAGAGCTTCTTATAGTAATGTGCCAAAGTGAAACACATGCAAAGTGAAATCAATCAAAAGCGACACATGTGACAGTTAGATAAGTTAAAATGAAACTTACAAAAGAAAAATAAAGTGAAATTCAAGCATGTGAAAGCTAAACAAAGAAAAAATGACACTTGCAAAATTGAAAGGAAGAAAAAAACATGGTCACAAAAGTTAAAGTGACACTTATGAATGCAAAAGTGTATAAAAGTGATAGTTAAGAAAACACATTGGGATGATGATACACTTGCAACTAGGAGTGAGAGAGACTACCAACTAGAATTTCACATTGACTATCAATAGGAATTTCCTAGTGAAGTATCCCCACCAACTGCGCAAGCATTGTTATGAGGGAATGCACAATGTTTAGGAGTTATATGATGTCTTCCATTAAGGACTTCATAATCACTATTTATAAAGACTACGCAAGCATTTATCTTAAGGACTACACAATTCTTGACTTCGAAGATAATAATTAACCATTAAGCTTGCAAGAAATAGGAACATTTATAGATGCATTGAAAGGTAAGCATGTGCAAGCAAGTGACTTCAACACTGTACAGTCTCAAAAGAAGACTTTCCCTTAGAAAACATCAACCAATGATGAAGTGATAATGAAGAACATGAAATGACAGATCATAAGATCACAATGAGGCTTCAAAATTCAAGCATAGGAACATTTTTGTAGGGTGTTTATCACAGAGACACACATTTTTTGGCCTCCTACTCATAAGACCCAATATCTCTCCTTTTGTGGGTATCAAAACCTCTTCTCATAGGACCCCACTCTCTTCTTATTTGTTATACTTTGTCTGGTGTATCCTACAATTGGCTCCTTATTGATCTCTTTTCTTTAATTGTCCATGTATGATGTTCTTCCTTGGATTCTCTTTCCTATGTCACTTAATGGTGTTGTTGGATTTTTCCTTCTTCTACTGGGTTTAAGTCTTCAGCTACAAAATTATGCCTTTTAAATTTTCTGGTGGTGGGATAGCTAAAATATAATTTGGCAATCGGTTTGTGCAAGACTAGTTATTGGGGACTTAAGAGATACTACTCATGTGCTTTGTCCCATGTTTAATGTTTATGTCACAAGGGTTTGTTGGGAATTGAAAGAAATAAAAGACACAAAACTAAAAAAAATAGGACATCAACATAGGAAATACCTTTAAAACTTGGCCACTGTAACTAAGATTTAAAATTATTTGGTTGTCACGTTACTCATTGCAACCCCCCCACACAATTCATTACAAACTAATGAGCTCGATTTTTATATTGTAAATCATGTTTCCATCCATTAAAATCATAGCATGTTGCCACAAATATTATTCCTAATGATCAAAGCCTATTTCCATTTGTTTTCTTCTTATCCCCAGAATCATACTCGCTAGTGCAAATTGTTGGCCTCTAATTAGTTAATAGTTTAAGAGTTAGTGTGTTAGTTGGGGCCATTAACTTAAAAAATCACCCATTCATCATTCCAATAACTGCATTTGAGGAGTCACTCTAGATATCGACTATCTTTGGGAGGGAACCTTTTGGTGGGCCAAAACCCCCTTCACTCATAGGAAAAATATTTTTTCTTTTGGAGCAATAAAGTGCTCACAGTTCAATGCTCATATATGTTAATATCTTTTGTTCCTATATTCTTTGTGCTACGTTGTCTAGGAGCTCTCCTCCGAACATGTGACAACGTCATTACAATTTCCATATCTCACCTTGTGCTTGTATTTTGGTGGAGTCTCCTACAACTATGCTTTGGCCTAAAAATGAAACCATAATTTGAGACTCAAGGACATGTTACACTCATTATTACCCACATGGTGTAGTGCTTTCACTTATGCATTATTATCTTGCAGACCCTTTCCCATATTGGAGTCCCTCTACTCCACCATGAGCACTACCAATGTTGTATCCCTATTGGACAATAAATTCTGTAGATGGTGGAACTTAGCCTAAATGGTTTATATTTTCACTGTGGAGACAAATTAATATGCACACAAAGACTCAAATCTAACTTCCAAACAAAAATAAAAGGTATCAAACAGATAGGTCATACAACTCATCCTTCACATGTTCAAGCCTAATTAATTGACTTTAGCCTTCATTCTCACAATGGCTATTAAGCCCCATTGACTGAAATAACTCATGAAAATGCATGGAGATGATGTTTACGTGCATATTTTAGCGTTGTTTCAGCTGAAATAACTTTGATTCAAATCTCTCACACATGAATTACAAGGCATCCTCTACGCGATCCCTATATTATATAGGATAGTCCCTAGACCAAACTTTTTAGTAGAAAACAACCATTAAGTGTCCTTTGTCAACTACCGGGAACCTAGAAAACCCAAAAGATTTCCTGCCACAAAGTTAAGAATTTTGTGTTCTTCCTGAAGTTACAAGCTAGCTAGGCCAATAGCCTCCATCTTACCACAAGTTCATCCACCTAGGATTGTCTCCCCCACTATTGCCACATGGTTGAAGATGGGAAACAATATTTTATTGGCTAGTGCAATTTTTTGGCTGCCCTCTTGGCAATGTGGGCCACAAAAAATACAATGAAAAGAAAAAATTGGCACAAAAATAAAAATGTTGCATGCAAAATATATTGACAATTGAACAAACTAGAAAACTACATCACCTAAGAAAAATACTGGTAATAAACACATATTATTACAAACATAGCTTCAAATAGAAAACATACAATTGGAATTTGAATTCCTCTTTTCATTAACACAAACAGAATGTACAGACTATGCATCCCTCGCTATCATGGTGACAGGGAGGCTACACTACCTCTAATGTATTCCTAGATGTATGCAACACTCTAGAACAAAAATACAAACTTGAATCCCAATTCACCCCTTAAATTCCCTAATCCTAATCCTTTTATAATTCATGGGAGGGAATATTTTAATATTCTATTGAAAATATCTCTCGTTGTGTTTCCATCCTCTTAGAAATGTACTTTTTACAACATCTGAATCACATTTCATGTCATTTTCACTTCATTGCATTTTCATTTACATTATATACTTAATTATGGTCACATTCAACCTCCAACAAGTGTGAGATAATTTGGAGGTGAAGTTGAGTCCTTCACCTCCTATTGCATGCATTTTATCATATCTAAGCTAGTAAAGACCCTAGAATTGAGATTCAAATGTGGAATTGGGATGGAGAGTGGTGAATTTGATGGATTGCAAAGTTAGTTGAAGAAATGACCAAGTTTTATGAGCACTTTGGTATGGGTATTTCTACTCAGAGCTTTGAATACTGGTGGGTTGGTGTCTTTCTCAATTCCCACTTCCTTCATCGATTCCCAGGTCATATATTTTTGTTTTCTAGTTTTTCTACCCATTTTATTGTTCAATAGTGTAGAGTCCAATATTGACACCTCAAAGTCTTTGCCTGTAGGTCTAGGTTACTAGCTTCGGACTATGGTTCAAGGTTGGGGTGGATTTTTTTAGTGCGTGGATCTCATATTTCTGAGTGATAGGTATTGGTCAAAATCTAGCAAATTATTTATTGAATGGTTTGAATCTCTAGGGTGTTGGCATGCTATGTTTTTAGTAATGCTAGAACAACCCTAGTGGTTTTATTTAGGGGTTGTTTTTCATAGAATTAGCATTTACGCCTTGTGGTTATGTTTGGGTGTCTCTCTATGCTTAATGGTAATAGGGTTTGACTTCTATATGGAGGTTTTTGAGCCTTCTGTCTATCTTGACGGGGTTTATGTCAAGTCTAGATTTTATGTTCACATCTATGGAAATAATATTTTAGGATGGAGTCATGGTACTCCAATTGTTAGATCTACTTTATTTTCATGTTTCCTTGTAGGGAGAGGAATTCATAGTAGTTGTCCAAGGTGTGCCCTTGGGGTTTCATCCGTTCTGCTGAGATAGAGAATGAAATGTTGATACTGTGGAGGTGGTAGTGCTTTGCAGCGTATGTGAGGAGCGTGCCCCTTTTCTCATGTCTCAACTACCACCTATTTCAATGTGGTTCCACTAGAGACTAGAAAATAATTTTGAAAGCTAGAGACTCAAGAAAATATTCAAAGGAAATATCATTCAGACTCTAAGATAATAGAGGATATGTCAGCATGATTTCCTTACCCTAGGCACACTAGGGATAGGAAAAATAAATACTTGAATTTGGTGGTTTTTATTGACAAATGAAGACCCTCTTGGGTTCAGTCTTCAAATACAAGAAAATAGATAGATATAATGTCTTCTCTTCCTTTGAAGACATTTAAATGATTTTTAGGAAGTATTGTGGTAGGAAATATCGCTTGTGAGTCAAATGGTGCTAATTTGATGGATCCTTTGAGTTTTAGTGCAAGGGTCCTTACAACAATATCCTTCCCACAAAATGATCTATGACCAAGTAGGATGGATCTTTAGTGTATTAATTTTTGCTTCACTCTTTAGCCCATGCTTCTAGACATTCACTTAATTTAAAGGTATTATATTATGTCTTTTATTCTAGCTCATACTGATGGAGGTGCATGCTTATCTTGAATATTTTGAATTTTTTTGGGTATTATGGCTCATTCTGGTGTACGTATTTTGGGTCAATTTGGTGGTGCCAATTATTTTCTTGTTTGGTTCATATTGGTGCCAACTATAACAGGTTCGTGAGTCTGTTTGGACAATCATGTGTTTGTGGGCACAAAAAGGAATGGCAGCTTTATTCTTATGTCATCGTCCTAAGAATTATATATTTGTAATAGTGAGTTTCCAACTATTCAATTATTCAGGTATTTTATATGAATTTCATTCATTACTAATGTAATGGATTATGGGGCAATGCTCTTCTCATTGGCCTAGGTGCATCTCTATGTAGGGTTTCCTTTCTATTGGGGCTTATATAAGGGAATTTGAGAGTAAGCCTCACCTATGGATGTACGGAAAAGAGGAACATAATCCTAAGGTAAATGTTTAAAAAATATATGTATATTTGCTTTTTTGAATAATATAAAAGCCTCAATTTACAAAAGAAGTATGTTTTTTTTCCCAAAAAAGGATGTACGTAAGAAAATTGCAATAAAAGATAATATGAGTTATTTTGTCATACCATTGGATTCCCCCCTTAGGTTTAGGACCTTTCATTTGAACTAAAGGTGAGAGGCAAGGCCAGCTAGATCAGAGTGGGTCCCTTGCCTAGTAGTTGCCCCTAGATTGAAGCCTATGTCACCAAGAATTTCCTTCAACAAGATTTTAAGAAACAACATCTAGATTTAGGGAAGTTTATATTGTTTGTAATTTATTTTTCTTTCATTAACACATCTTTCATCAACCCTTTGTTTTAATAAATTTCCTTTATGTGAACTTATGTTTCATGGATTTTATTTTTCAATGTATATTTTCTCACAGAATTTGGCTGAAAAAGAGAATAAATATAAATAGATAAAAATATTCCATACTTAGTAGGGATTTTACTATTTTGATATTATTCTTCTTATGCAGGTTACATTTTTGGTTTTGAAATTGATTTGACATTTCAATTTTGAAATATCTAGAGGGATGTCAAATAGAGATTTTGGGGAGAAAACATAAAAATAAAAAAATGTTTTATCATACTTACAAAAGCCCCAACCCAAGGATCCACACTTTCTTTATGCTTCAAAATAATCTGAACAAACTATTACTAAAGGTGATGTCAAATATTATGAGAATGGATCTAATACCAAAATAATATTTGAGGAAATAGTTTCATCTAGTGATCAAATTCATATAGATACATTTTCACTACAAATTGACAATGAAGATGTTGAAGGTTTTTCCTTGGGAGATGATTGAACACATTTACATAATAGAGAAAAAGGAAGTTGGACATATTAGGGATAAAATTCCAAGAATTTTAGGTCTCAAGATTTATAGAAATTCAAAGAATACCCCCAAAAAATAAGAATAACAACTCATGAAAATATATAAAGTGTACGTACTTAAAAAATAGAAAGGAGTGAAATTTCAAAAAAAGTTAAATACAATAGAGAAGCATGTTGGGGAGATGTATAAGAAGAAAATTGTAAATGGTGTGGAGAAATGTATTATTGGATGGAAATATTATGAGGACGGTTGACATATCAAATTTGAAGATGAATATAAGAAATATTTAATAGGGGAAAGCATGAGGAAAGTGGAGGAACCATCACATCTCTATTTGGAATGAAAATGGAAATAAATTTGTTATCCAAGCTGACAGAATTAAGAATTGTATTTCACATCTTATCTAAAGGTTTTCAAGTGGCATATTATCTAGATTACGTAAATATCTATTTTTTTCTTAAGGTGTCAAATTTTCCATATTGACATTGGTCTATAATAAATAGTTGAGTTTGGGAAATTTATCTAGCTCAAGTAGAAAAGGAGAATATATGGAAAAAAACAATCAAATGTTGGGTTTTTTCAATGTCATTTGTTGAGGTTATAATTATTGAGAATGTTTCATGGATCTGCATAAGTATATATATAGTTATTGACCATATTAGACATTCACATCTACTTGGGATTTGATCAAATGAGGGAGAATTCTACACCTAAAAATATTTATGAGCTTGTCAATAACAGTTTGAAGGAAATTGATGGTATGTCTAATTTAATGATTACAAAAAGTTGGTATGTGTCAAAGCAGATTGAGTGTTAGCAATGGAAGGAAAGAGAAGCGAATTTTGTATTGGACAACAACTATAAGCTTCACCATATGTATTTATTATTCTTTATATGACACATAGGATCTGTTGCACGTAAAATATTAAGAAGGTTTTTGTTTATTTCATCTTTTTAGTATCTTATATGAGAGCCTTATGCATACATTTGTCATAATCTAAAATGATTTTTAGAGTTTTAAATTTCTTCTAATGGTGTTAGGAATGAAAAGAAGCTATTAGAATATGTTGATACGAGATAGATCTCATTGAATGTATTGTATCAAGGAATATGTAGTGAGTAGAAATCATTGATTGGGGCGGTTTATTAACATTTCTTAAATATGAAACCACTCAACATTTCCTAAACTCATGTCCATTGGCAAACCGACTTTGGGAAAAAGTCAGCTTCAGATGTCAAAGAGATGGGCATAGTAGGAAGGATTTCACCAAAACTATATGCACTTGGGCAACTCGTCCTTAGAAAAGCAAACTGTTAAATCCTTTATGGAAGCTCATACCAAGTTTTCTCATGTGGACTGTCTGGAAAGAGAGAAATAGTCATATCTTCAAGGACCACTCCTCTCCTATAGAAGTTATATGGACTAACATATGTCAAAACCTTTGAGAAACTTTTTTGCTCCAAACATGGCATGACAATGATTTCCCCTCCACACCACAGGAACAAAATTTATGGGTAAATTGGAACCTCCAGTGGAACCCTAAGCAGGCAGACCAAGGTAAAATTTCTCCATCAAGAACGACACCTGACAGATGGACTCCCCCTCCAACACCCATAGTAAAACTCAACTTTGACGAAGCATCTAAAGGTAATCCAGGTAAAGCAGGATTTGGAGGAATATTCAGAAATCACAAGGGCATTGTTCTCCAAACTTTTATGGGTTCAATTGTTTGGGATACAAATAACTCGGCTGAATTAGGAGGGTTATGGCAAGGACTTCTCCTTGCTTAGAGCCATGGTTTCTCCTCACTTATAATTGAAGGGGATTCTCTGATTCTTATTAACATAGTTAATCAGATATTACAGGGAACTCCAGCACACAAAGTCGATAGCAGCTGGAGATTGGCAGAATGGTTGGAATAGATTGAATAGTGGCTATTAACTCATAGAGCAGTTACCATTAGGCACATTCATCGGAATGGTAACAAAGTAGCAGATTTCTTAGCTAACATTGGAGTTGATAGTGGAAAGACTCTTCATGTAGGAACTCTTAACATTATAGCCACCACTCCTCAATTGCAGGAGTACAATGATCTGGTGCAAAAGGAAAGGGCAAATGAGGAAGAAATGTACCCAGATGTGGGTGGCTATCCTATCAATTAAAGTGATTAGACAGTCAGCCGAATGGCTACGAACATTGCCCCCTATGCTAGCACAGGGGAATTCAACATACATTGCAGAAGGCAATAAATGACTCCAAAAGCCAAGACACATTCATCTCCCTCATAACCATGGCCCCTATGGAACATTATTCAATTCCTCCCCTGCTCCATGGTGTCTACCCTCCGCAAGCTGTTGAACCTTGTATTCGCACTATGATTGGTAGTCGTTGCTGGTTACTTCCTTGCTTGGATCTTGGAAATGGTTTTCATTTCTCTCACTTCAGCCTCTGTTTCTTAGACCAAGCCCAGACCTCCCCTACTCACTCTTCGCGTTGAAACACCTTTGATTCCTTTGTTGTCAACCTAATTCATAATCCTTCTATGGCACGCATCAGGCACCATATGCACAGTAGGTGTGGCGGAACCCTCAAAGGCATCATCTGCATGCAGGCTTCGACCAGCTCCACCACCCATCCCCCTGAATCCTCCACTGATACGCTCAATCCTCTCATCTCTCCCTCTCACCACTACCCAAATACCAAAAGTGGCAAGAGTCGTGCTAGATTTCAAGCCACTGAAGGGAGAGACATAATAGTCCACTCTATGGATTTCCCTCTTCCTCCTTATCCTACTCCTCATAGCACTCAGTTCCATTTCCGCAACACCTTAAATTGGCCTATAATCACTGCTACTGTCACAATTTCCTTCGTGGAAGAGTCTGAGCCGCAAGATTCTCCATCTGGGCTCAAGGACAAGCAGAGAAAGGAGGCTTCAGGCAGCCGAGGAATCAACATCCCTGGCAATATGCAACAAAACGAAGGCAGAGCAGCTTTGCATGGCAAGGCTATAGTTGGCGGCCCTTCAGTTGAAGATGACAAGCATAATGGCACGAAGGCTTCAGGAAGCAGGTCAAACGACACTTTTGATATGCAGATGGGCACAGGTGGTGCTAAGAATTATTCACCAACTCAGGGACGTGGCATGTCTAAACGGATGATGACTGGTACCAATTTACGTGCAGGATCGAGGAGGAAATAGCCCCAGAATATCCGCTGACTTGACGCGTGGCAACTAGTTTCTGCTTCTTTCTGACAGGTGGATGTGGCTAAGTATGAGCCGTATTTTTAGGACTCCTGTTTTTTTATTCTCGACATGCATTTTCTCTCTTTTTTCTTGGAAAATCAATGTTTACCTAGGTGTGTGTTTTTCTTATTTCTAGTAAACTGGGCTAGCTTCCCCTAGGTTGGGGCAGTCTTTATGGTTTAATGGACTGGTTTCCCCTATGTTGGGGTAGTCCAAAACAAGCAAATTCAATTTTTGATGATGATTGATGCTCAACAAATTTAAGGTCAAGCCTCTCTATAACCTCTTTTTGTACCATATCAATAGAACAATATTACATAGAAAGAAACACATTTCTTAAATATAGAAAAATCTCAATATCCTCTCTTTTGACTAGATGACATACATACATTATTAGCATTGACTGGAATTCTTACCATGCTGGATGATGGGAATATTCTTGTGAAAACTTCTGAAATTTGCACAATGTAAATTGTAGAATATACAAAGGAAATAAAATTGGCATGCTTTCATTGGATAATTTGTACAGAATGCTAGAGTATTTATAGGTTCATAATTTGCAAATTAGAATATGATCATCAATATAGAAAATACTAAAAGGAATTTGAAGTTTGATGAATAAGGGATATTATGTAAGACAATGTGTGGGTATATGGTTACCTTTCATTATATTAAGAAGAGACTATATTAACAAGAGAAGATATTTCACCAAAGAGTGCTCCATTTCAATAGAGTTTTTCAATAATGTTATCATTTGAGTAATACACAAATTGACATAAATTTCACAATCGTAGCATATAAGATAAGAGAACAATTTCATCAAGGAGAATTGTTGGAGGTCATGCATATGACATATCTTCAATACTAGAATAATTAATAGTTTAAAAAAATATTTAAATGATTACTTTGTGGCTAAATAAAAAAATTAGGTGTGCCACTTTCTCCATAAGGTCCAAATACATGGACAACAAATTCAAAGTATTTCAGATTCATCAAAATTGTTTCACCAAGTCAAATGATTTGTTGAAACAATGTGGAAACATTTAAAGTTTTTGAGACTCTTCTAAAATATGGTGCAATAACAATATTATGGACTGCTTTAGGTGCTAGGCAATACTAACAATAAAATATATCATAATATTCAAATTAGTAGATTTGTGTCAAACCATGATTTTTGGATAACTCGAGGATTAGAGGATGTTTAATGTACTATCATTTTTTAATTCAAAAGTGACGAAAAACCTTTATAAAAATATGAATATATGTTTAATATCACATGTAACAAGGTATCAAAATTAGTAATTTTCCATATGAAAGAGCACTAGCTCTTTGGAAATCAGATTGTGATAGAAGGGGTGAAAACAATATAGAAAAAATTCCTAATGGACTCGATATGGAGCATAATAGTTTGGAGGCTCATAATGATATTCCGTTTAGATAAGACTGTGTTCTGAATGAAGAAAATAATGAACGAAATGGTAACTAAGAAATTGATATACCATAATATTTAATCTAGTCCAATATATATGAAGTCCTATGGGACACTAATTTTTCTATACATGTTCCATAGGTTTTGTAAGAAATAATGAATGGAATAGTACAAATGATTTGATTCTATTTATTTGATCAAATTTATTATTCCTCTATTTTTTATGTATTTTTAAAATTATTTATTACACCAATATTACTATATTCCAATTTTACAATACATTTAAGGTAAGAATAGGTTAAATAGTTTGTATAGTTCATTGTAATATTGAAGCCACATTTACTTCATGCAAATTATTTCAAGAATGATGTCTTAATAGTTAACTATTACTTTATCTGTTTATTGTCTATGAAAAAATGAAGTTAGAATTTGATGACGTCAGGATCTATAATTTCACATAGATAGTGTTCTTGTGCTAAAGGATAAACAAATAATTTAACAAGAGTTTTGCTAAGAAAGGATGCGATCATTTCAAGTAGATGAAATTTTTTGATGTCTAGCTCTGATATCTCAGTCAATCTTATTGGTTTGTTTGTTTTTTGCATTTGGATCATCTTTCCATGTCTGATTTTTTTAGATTTATTTTGGTTAAAATTTATGTCAATCTCTTCAATGTTTCTAGTTCTCGTTTTATGTTTAATTGAACCTTTTGTTATAGCATGATTGATTTCCTCTTCATTTTATTTATTTAAGGGTTTTATTTAAATTCAAAGACCTTTGTTGAGTAAAAATTCCTTTTGATTATCTTTTTCATCATGTTTTTTTTATAAAGATATGGTATTAGGCTTAATATATAACTTCAATTATTCTTTGGGCATTCAATGTGTTTATCCATAATAATTATTATTTTCTTTATATATTTGATGATTCAAGGAATGTTTTTTCTTTCTCTCTTATTTTAATTTCACATTGTGGTGTGACTAAATAATCTTCACCTTTCAGAACCTACTATGTTCATTTTATTTTTTCTTTCAAAATATTTATTGGTCATTAAGAAAGGGAAATGTGCAATATGTAGGTAAAACAAGAGAAAAATGATCTATGCACTAGGTTCATTTTTGTTGATTATAAGAGTCATATTATCATGATACTAACATTCCTCTAATGTAGTTATACTTTTGATTCCAAGACTGAAAGAGCATCACTTTTAATTATTTTGGAAGATAGATTGTTTAGGGCACTATTATTTTTGAAGTGAAAAATCCCTTGATGATGATTGTTTTGTGACATGTTTTTCCAATAAATGAACATCTAGAGACTATTTTTTAAAATTATGTGTTATATTTTTTAACTCACCAATTGTATCTTTTCAACCATATTTTGTTATTATCATGTTTTTATCATGTACGAAATTAAGTTTCAATACAAATTTAATGTCCAGTCAATATTATTCTTCGTCTTGTGCAATTTCAGGGAATCATTTTCTAATTGAATGTTTGTGATGACCCTAGTTATTCTCCACTTAGGAATGCATTATAAATATTTGATGTCTTTTGATTGTGAATTAAAAAAATGGGTTGATTCAAGGAACACAGCTTCTAGAGTTGGAGTTGTATTTTCTTTGGATGTTTAAGGTTCCTTATAGCGTGAAACCCAAATTTTTATATCACGGTAATTAAATGATGTTTAGTCTATTTTTAATGGACTCGTTTAGGAATTAATGGAGCTGAAGGAGAAACAAAATGGCCATGCTTAATTTGGAAAAATTAGCAAGGTAGACAGGATGAAAAATTATGAAGAATGGGTTGTGATTACAGTAGGGGATAATGGAAGTCAACCTAGAAGAAAATAGATGCAAGGAAGATAGACAGAAAAATCCCTGACGATCACTTAGAACTTGACCATGATGGTTGAGAAGTGAGGAAGACATTGTATGAATACCAGTGAAAGAGGGGCATTTGATTTTAGCATGGAGGAGTTTGGCACATATATAACACCCAAAGAAGATATACATCTTAGGAAAGCAAAAGGAACATAGAAATAATTCCCTTTAGGTCAAGGCAAGTCTCCGGGTGCCTTGGGGTTGGATGGTGGAGATGGAATTTTGTAGATTCGCTTAACATCCTAGGTGAAGAATTTATTCTTGGATTCATAGTAGGGGAATTTCTTCAGTTCTACTTTTCTTATTCATATACTTTCTAGAAGTGAGTTAATGATTTCCTTCATTGTGTGGAGCCACTATGTTACACGATTTCAAGGCAAAGCTGAAGCCTCTAGAATCATTGGTGTTGATTGAAAGGTGGAGAGTGTAATCTCTGGAGTCCCTTGACATTTTAAGGGTGGAGTATAAATCTCTAGATTCCATCAAATTTACTAATGGTGGAATAGCTAGAGGGTAAAGGAAAGTTTCCTCGAGATTATTTATGAAATTGTTTACTACTAAAAAATTGGTTCGTTGAGGTGGGAGAACATTTGAAGTCCATGTTTCAAATAGTAATTTGATGTTCGACCCCTTCAGAATAAACCACCTCATTCTATGGAATTTGGCTCAGGGATGGCAACTACAAATGAGGAATGGTTGTGGCTTGTTTATGGCTAGGTGAAGATTTTTTGTCAGATACTTAGTTTCCCAACTCCAATTTCAATCTAATAAAAGTTTCTTCATATGTATCATGTACTACGAAATCAATTTTTTCAAATTTTAACCTACTTTCGTATTGATTGCATGAATGGTACATTACTATCTTGTGATTAGTGATGCAATTATGATGTTCTTCAGCATAGGAATGTAGTTAAATTGTTGTTTTTCCATGAAACTCAAGAATCAAGTTTGACTCTAGGATCATGATAAAAAAAAAAAAAAACTCAAATGCCACATAACTTATATTTTCCCAATGGAAAATACATAGTAATGGATCAATTTGTACACAAGACGAACTTTAACCCAAAACTTGTTATATTACAAAAATTTAATACATCAACATTAGGGATCTTGTACTAGGGACCATGACCCTTACAATTATCCCTAATACAAGACAACAACTAGGGATTGGCATCAATAACTATGATAATCTACCCTGAAAAAGGTACACGTGAAATACTTGTTGATGGTGTGCATCGGTAGGTCCTTTAGTCCACATATGTTGAACACATCTGGTAGATAATTGGCCTCCCTTCTATTGAGCATACAAATTTTGATCCCTCAAAAACTATTCCTCTTCATCTCAACAATATACCACTATCAATGATAATTACTCCTATAGTGTCAAGTAAGTTTGGCCCACAGAAGTCTTCCTACTAGTTTCTCCTTTGCTCCACCAAAGAGACCAACACATTGCGACTTCATAACTACCCACTTCTTATCTCTTTGATGCTCAAAAGATGAATAGACTTAGGTCTTCAATCCAACCCTCTTATCACTATAGTTGACCTCCTACAAATTAGTGACCTAGGGCACAATGATCAACCTTATTATAATCAATCTTGTACCCTTGAGCTTAATGAAATAGATCCCAGCAGCCTTCATATATGTCCAAAACTAGACCCATCAATCCCTAGAATTCATAAACTTGGAAAGAGAAGAACACACCTTTACAAGATATCTTCGATAACCTTGTAATCAATTTTTTATTATTATAATACCTAATGTTTACAACCCTCTTATAGGGCTCCTATAGCACACATTGATCATCCCTAGCCACAATTTTTACAACTCCTCAAAATAGGTGTAAACCCTCCACAATTCATTATGTTGTCTCCTCAAATAATGGAGCCTCACTTCAGAATTAACCGAGACATCGTCACCCTCCAAATCAGGTTCTACATTCCTCTCCAAATAATTGTAATAGAGGCTTGACCCTATACTCAAAATCTAGACTTTTGTAGCCTAAATCATAGGAAGATACAAATGAACACATTCCCATATATACTCTTTGATAACTCACCCAAAATATCCTGAACCTGTCCATACAAAAACATAAGAAAATAACACAAAATCGACCTCCTCTCCAACTTAGATAGTGCTTATTTATAGTATGGCTAACTTAGATGCCTTTCACCTGATGTAATTCACTTGGATGGTGTGGAATGAGATAATAGCTACTTCCTTTTTATAAATTTTGACATGCGATTCTCTAAGCCACCTAGGATCACAGACATGTCCCAAGCCAACCTTAGAAACTTGTTAGAACTCCATAAATCATTAGAAAACCAAATCATTTCATTCATACAATTCCATGCCATCGATTCCTTGGGTTCCCCATAGCCCTCTAAGGGTGCCCCACATGCCCTCAATGATCAAACCATCAAAATCACCTCTTTCTTTTGCGCCCACAACTTTGGATCCAAAACCTATTGCTTGGGTACTCTTGTAAGAAAATCTCATGTAGGTCAAAATTCTCCCAAACCTTATACCCTAAGGTGTCGAAGTACATCCAAAACTACTCAAATCAACACTCTCTCTTAGCAAGGGAGGTACTACAACCACTCGGAAGTATCTAATCATCATCATGACTAGATACAATATCCCAATTCCTAGAATTAACCATTGCAACATACTATAAAGAATGAACCATTCGCATCACTTAAGTATTGTCTCTGCAACTAGAAGCATCAACTTCTTCTTCCTGGTACACCTTCATGCCATTCCACGTTTCCTTTTTACTAGTTGTAGTAGGCCCCTAACTCCCAACTAACCATGCACCCTTCTTGGGCTCTAAATTCTGCCTCTGTGACTTAGGACTTTGCACCTAAATCTACAAATGATCTTTAAGCTTGAATATCAGTCGGTACAGACCATGATCCCTAACTCCAATGACAACTCTAGTAGAGTTAAAGCCTTTGTGCCAGAGTCTAACTTTCCCATCCTAGAAAATCATCTCAAACCCATTTTTATTCATAAATGAGATAGAAAACATGTTGTATCTTAGATATGATAAAAATAGTACATCTTGAACTCACAACAACTAACCTGATTACATCCTAAATTGAACAACACTTGATCCTCTAATATATTTCTGACTCTTGTCACCAACCATCATGTGCAACTTTGATTCCCATTTAGCTAAAGTCTTGAACACGTCACACAAACATGTCATATGCTTCGATGCACGACTATCCCCATTGTTGGCTTGAGGGGTCTCGAACCCAAGTTCAGAGTTAGTTGCACTAACCTACAAAACCATACACTACTGGCACTTTCGAAAACATGTTGCGGAGTGGAGGCTACAGTCTCACCCAAAGCAGTATTGGGGGATGCCAAAACTAGGTTTCTTCATCCAAAGGACTATGTGATGTGTCTCTACTATACTATGACTTTATTATGACCTCCGTGAACTCTAACCCTTAAAACTTGGAAATTACAATAACTAACAAATAACCGAGTCAAACCCTTCACTAATTATTCTATACATTCATACCATCACGTAAATCAACAAATCTACTCCTTTTGCATCTATTAAGTACTTTCATGATAAATTGGATAAATAGATCAATAATATAGTAAATTCATAGATACAGAAAGATACATAGATAATTCTTCAGAACAACTTTTATTATTCTTAGATCTTCTATATAGACTCTTTCAACCCTATGCACATAGCTACAAGGGACCACGCACTCAGTTGCGGACTTACCATGGTCTCTGCACACATAGATACAAGATCCTTCCCCTTCACCTAAGTACATAATAACAATACAGACCCAAAAATTTCCTTTCTATGCTCTTTGCTATCTCCTTATGACTCTTCTATGAATTCTTTTTATGTCATACTTTATTACAATACCATGGTCCACGAACCATGGTTGGGTCATAAAACAACTTAATTCTTAACAAACAAATGGTCTTTCAACTTACTAAATCCCCTTTGACTCCTATTGACCGGAGTTCTCCACTCGTTAAAATCCATATATTTTACACTCTTAACAAAACTTTTACAAAATTTAACCCCAGGGGACCCTGTGCTAACAAACACCTAACAAAAAGTCATGACTTGTCCCGAGTTACTCTACTAGTGTTGCCTCGATCTTCACCTCCAAACCACTGAATTCTATCTTCAATGCTTGAATATTTGTTCCTCCCTGCATAGCAGCCTCATGAACCTCTTAAAATATTTTTTTTGTAGTTAGACCTTCAAATGCAAGGCCCATGGTTCTCTGTGTTTGTTGCATAGCCTTTAGCTTCCTCTACACCATCTGGGTCAACTTGCTTGCTTCATCTGCCCAAGGTTGAGTCCTTGAGGAGATGATGGATGCCTTCTGACACGTCTCATCGATTTGGGTTTGGATGAACTTGCCTTCCTGCACTCAAGTGAACCTTTGTACTAGGCCTAAGGTCTGCGGTGTAGCCTTGATCTCATTAGATCTCTAATTCGATTTTATACAAGTGTGGGTCCTCCTACAGTAAGGTCCACATATCCATGGTCTGTTCAAATAAATGGTTGCAATTTTGACTACAACTTCCAAAGTAGACATATCCTCTTTAATGGTAGCCTCATGATTCTCTCTGACTTCCAGAAGAGTAGTTGGATGAATCTTAAGTTGAAGCTCAGATATCTGTAGCTGCCTCTGAAAACAAACCTTCACAATTTCCTCCTTTGATTCTTTTACGACAACAACTATCTTTTGGATTTTCTCTGTGAGGTCACTTCTGCAGGGACCTGGAGCTTGAGAAGTTCATTGCAGGCCTACATTACTGCTTCTTCTAGCTACAAACTACGCAGAATGAATTCTTCTTGTTGTTTGAGTGCTCTATCCTTTTCCTTAAATATCTATTTTTTTTTAGTTTTACTTTGTTGATAACTAGTAACCAGTAATGATTATTGTTCCCAAAGCCTAATCTCATATGCTACTCCTTGATGCAACTCAAGCAATGCCTTAATTGGGAGAGATGCAAGGTTAAGGCTCAAATTCATTAGATGTAAGAGGCGTGCCCTATCCTCTGAAGTACTAATGTGTAAGGACCCCTCTGGTAAATGCACTGCATAAAGGTCTATGGTGATCTCTACTACCACACTCACCTTTAGGCTCATTTGTTGTAGGCTCACTTGTCCTATGCTCGCTTGAATCACCCCTGTTTGGACCTGCAATTCCCGCAGGCCTTGATCAACCTTATCCAGTGGCTGATGATATTGGTCCTCAACGTTGCCCTGAATAGTCTCCATTTCATTGTAGCTCACATCGTCGATCTCATCCAAGTCCCCCTCTTTGAGGACCAATAGTGTCAAGCTCGCAGTTTTGTCAGATTCTTCTTGAAGGGTCTCGTGGAACTCCGCTTCTACCTCCTTTTGAGTATGAAGGGGGATTCCAAGACTGTTCCCCCTTCCTCTTCATTCTGAGACTTGACCTCCACATCTATGTGCTCTAGTTTTTCAATGTCAATACTGGCCTATGAAGTTGTTTCTTTTGTTGTTGGCACATCCGTCTCTTTTGCAAAGACCAATTATTTTAGTGCTTCCCTCTCCTTTGTAGAGACCTCTTTCTACTATGCAGCCTTTTCTTTCGTAGAAGACTTTTGTGCTTCCTTCTTCTTGTATTTCTCTACTATTGTCGTAGTTGCACCTTCGGTAGCCTTATTGGTTCTTGTGCCTAGATATGATGGGGTGACCCGGTCACTCAACCATTTACTGGTGATCCCCATAATATCATACTTGGCGACCAAGTATGGGAACTTATGCCATGTGCCCATGACATATTTCTTCGCACGAATAGATAGATTATGAATATATGCCTTGACATTTGCAATGTTTTCATAACGTGCATGTAAGCTTGGTGATAACCATGGACATTGGTTAATCCCCATCCTCAATTTAGATTCGAACAAGACCCAAAATATCTTTGTCTTCATGACGCACTCAATATCCTTCATCGCCCATAGTGAGGTGAATTTCATTGCCTTGCATAAGTCAGGATCATGCTATGGGAATTGGGTTTCCTCCAACGTCCTCCAAGCCACCAGCGTGATCAACAAAAGTAACTACGCGTAGTGGAATTCATTGCCATTATCCTGGGCCTCTTGATAATCTTGTAGGAAGTCATGACACATATGCTAAGCCCAATTATATTGGACTCCTTTGGCACACTAGATAGCCAGATATACTACTAGCTTCGACACTTCATCAACGCAACACTTCCTCATGATCTTCCTGACCAATAATTTTACAGCAAACATGCATAACACCATTTGATGTGGAATGAATTGCATAGTCACATGAATTCTTCATCATTCTAAAGTCAATCTTCATCTTGTCTACTAGCTTCTTCTCCTGCGACTTCCATATAAAATCATTGATAGCGTTCATGCCTTGATAAGGAAATAATGTGATTTGGTGGATCAACATATCAGTAATGGGAATGGGCCCTCCCAGCCAAAGGAACCCATCATGAACCAGCATCAATAATTGAATAAAACAATCCACAAACTGGCCACAATATACTCCATTGGCATTACTACCTCTTGTCCATAAACCAACCTAAATGGTGTTTGTCCACTGAATTTTTTACAGGTAGTTCTATATTCCTATAGAACATTTGGTATGTGTGCATCCCAATCATTCCTATTTGTATTACAAATATTTATCAAATCAATTTCTAGGATTTTATTAAATGCTTTCTCTGTACCAGTCACTTGAGGATGATAAGGTGTGCTTTTCCAATGATACATCTAGAATTCTTCAAGTAGAGTAACAATTGTTTCATTTAAGAAGCGCAAACCCTTGTCACTCATCAAAATCTTAGGATAGCCAAATGGAGACAAAATATATTGAAATATGAACTTTGTAGTTGTAGCCGCATTGCAATCCTTTATGGGTTGTGCCTCAGCCCATCTATTCAATTATTCAGTTATTGTGATCATGTATCATGCTCATGTTTTCTTCCCTAGTGGCTAAATTGGTCCTGCAAATTCTATTTCCCATTTATCAAATTCTTGTAATGATACTTGCAGTTTTAGAGCCAAATCATCCCTTTGCAATGTCCTCCCCATACTCTAGAACACATCACATGCCCTACAATATTCCTTGGAATCCTCGTGTACATTTGGCCACCATAGCCCCACTTGTAGGATCTTCTACATAGTTTCTCTTCCAGCATAATGCCCTCCACCAACTTCACCATGTGCATCAGTGAGGATACTTTGTCTTTCATGATCATGTACATATCTACGTTGAACTTCATTCGATCCCATTTTATATAAGTGCCTTGCAATGACAGAAAAATCCACAGACCTAACCACCAATTCTTTCTTTGGTTGCGTCGTATATCCTTCAAGAGTTGTACCCATAGAAAAAAATTGGTGATATCTAAAAAATGTTCATCTACAATGCACATAACAAAGGATTGTGCATCAAGAAATGCATCATCAATACTTGTAGGTTCTTTGCCATTCTTAATTCGCGAAAGGTGATTTGGTCTAACATTTAATCTTCCTGCCTTCACAACTACTTCAAAGTCATATTCCTGAAATAACAACAACCATCTACAAATTCCCTTCTCCAACACGAGCTTGTTGACCAAGTATTTCAAAGCAGAATGATCTCTGTACATTTTTTAGTGTGCACCCAACAAATAATGTCTAAACATCTAGATTGCATACACCATTCCAATCCTTTGCATTCCGTGGTTGAATATTTCTTCTCTACCTTAGAAAACTTCCTTCTCATGAATGAAATTGGATGGTTGATATGATCTATGCCTGGTTGGTTTGACATTGCTCCTAAGGTTATGCAAGATTCATATACATGTACATGGAATTATTTCTTCCAATCAGGTAACACAAAAATAGGTGTTATGACCATATTTTCCTTCAATACATCCAAGATTTTCCATCAGTCATCATCCAAGCAAAATTTCACATCCTTCTTCAATAATTTTTCCATGGGCACAATGATTGTGCATACGCCTTGATGAATTGCCTATAGTATCATGTATGGCCAAAAGTTGTGTGAAATTACCTGACATTCCTTGGAGGCTCCAAGTTGATAATAACTACAATTTTGGAAAGGTCCACCATCAACCCCTGGTTACAAAAAACATGGCCCAAGAGTATCCCATAAGGTATGTAGAATATGCACTTCTTCAGGTTAAGGGATATATGATACTATTAGGTGTGGAGCCTGATTATCTTATCTAAAGGTATCACCACATTGGACCCCAGTTCGTAATGGGGCCGCAGTGCCACTTACAAAATATTCACTGCAGGGCAGGTGTAGTGGGGGTGGCTACGACCTTTGGGAGCCCCCCCCCCCCGGCAATGGGATCGGGGTTAGTTCCCCCAAAGATAAAAAAACTAGATGTAAAATTTCCTTGTAAAATGTTGTAATTTCATAGTGAATCTAGGTTGTTCATTAGACAGATATCTGACAGTAGAATTTATGTTTAATTTTGGGTTTTTTTCCCTAGAAGGCAACCCCTCACTATATATGAGGGAATTGTATTGCGCCTATGTAGATCTGTATTCTGAGTGAGGAAGAGAGAGGAGATTGAGAACGAAGAGGGAATTATAGCATATCTATTGTATGTTGTATCTCTTCAGTTTGTTGGTTAATATAAAAAGAAGGATTGGTTGTTTCTCCACGGATGTAGTCCAAAGTGGGTGAACCATGTATATCTATGTCTCTCTTGTTTTATGCCCTTTCTGCGATTATTTTTCTGCAGTATTTTATGTGTTCCATTTCTTTGTAATATGTCATTTTCTAACAACTATTATCATAGCCAAAGGTCTATTTGGCTCATAAACGCGTAGGAGAGAAGGGTTCCTAGTCCAAATGGCAGAAGATTGTAGGTTTAGGGTTGAAAAATTTAACGGCAAAAACTACCAGTTGTGGAAGATGCAGATGGAAGATTATCTATATTAGAGGGATTTGTACAAACCATTGAGTGGAAACGAAAAGAATTCAACGAGTATGATAGACATAGAATGGGATATTCTCGACAGAAAGGCACTTGGAACAATACGGCTGCGCCTAGCGGCAACAGTAGCGTTTAATATTGCAAAGGAAATGACAATAGACAGTTTAATGTCAACATTGGCCAAACTATATGAAAATCCCTTGCCCTCAAATACAGTATTTTTATGAAGCATTTATTTAATATGAAAATGTCAGAAGGTGCATCTGTTGTTGATCATTTAAATGAATTTAATACAGTTACCAGTCAATTAAGTTCTATAGGGGTAACTTTTGATGATGAAGATAGGGCTCTCTTATTTCTATGCTCATTGCCAGAAAGTTGGAATGGTTTAGTTATGTCCATTATTAACTATGTCTTTGGATCTAGTACATTAAAGTTTGATGATGTTGTCAGTGCAATCGTTAGTGAGGAAATGAGATGGAAAAGCTCCAATGAGACATCAATTAATGCCTTGAATGCAAAGACTAGGGGAAAAAAATGGAAAGAGGAAAGAGCTCTCGAGATCACAGTAAGTCAAGAAGAGGCAGATCTGAGTCTAGATTGGGAATAGTGTTCTGGAAATGTGGGATGAAAGGACACCTAAAGAAAGACTACAAGCCTTGAAAGGGAAAAGAAGGAGACGCGTAGCAAGAAAATAATCATGAAGCGAATGTAATAGGTGATGTATTGCGAGATGCTTTGGTTCTTTCTTTAGAAAATATTATTGATGCCCGGGTGATAGATTCAATGGCCTCATTTCATGCCACACCTGATAGGAAACATTTTCGTGATTATGTTCAAGGCGATTTTGGACAAGTTTGCTTGGTTGGTGATAAACGTTGTAAAATCATTGGAATGGGTACAGTTTTCATAAAACAACAGAATGGAAATCAATGGCTATCGAAGGAGGTAAGGCATGTTCCAAATCTGAAGAAAAATCTTATTTCAACAAGGAAGTTGGGAGGTGAAGGCTGTGTGACTACTTTTACAGATAAAACCTAGAAGTTCACAAAAGGAACCTTGGTAATAGCAAAGGAGAAAAGGTTGGTACATTATATTTATGCAATGGTATTTCTAATTATGTTAATGCTTTAACCTCTATAGGAGAGGATATGGCATTGTGGCATCATATGCTCTGGCACATGCGTGAGAAGGGGATGCAGATTCTTTGCTCAAGAAACTTGTTGATAGGTTTGAAGTATGTTGATTTAAAATTATGTGATAATTGTGTTTGTGGAAAATAGAAGAGAGTTAGATTCCTCAGAGTTGGGAAAGAAAATAAGAGTGAAAAATTAGAGCTTGTGCATATAGATGTATGGGGAATTGATCAGGTATCATCTCTTGGTGGCTCTCATTATTACGTTGCTTTTAATGATGATGTGACAAGAGAAACTTGGATTTATTGTATTCGAAATAAATCTGATGTATTTGATACTTTCAAGAAATGGAAATCTTTGGATGAAAATGAGACAGGAAAAATGTTGAAGTGTCTCAGATCAGACAATGGAGGTGAATATTGCAGCAAAGAGTTTTATAGGTATTGTTCAGATAATGGAATTTGCAAAGAGAAGACAGTTCCAGGAAAACCATAAGAAAATGGTGTGTCAGAAAGGATGAATGAGACAATCATGGAGCATGCAAGGTGCATGAGATTGCACGTAGGATTTCCTTTACAATTTATTTCGAATACATCAGATTAACAAATACATCATAAAGCGATATTGAAAGTATCAAATACATCAGAAATGTACCTTTATTGGAGATGGTTTTAATGATTTTGAATATCACTTTTATGACTATGAAAAACACAAAATCATTAGGAGCAGAAATGTCATATTCAATGAAAAGCTTTTGTATAAGGATCAACTACAGGAAAAGAAATAGGAAAAAGAAAAAAGAGAATACACAGTGCTTGGCGAGATCATAGAAAAAGTGATGGTTCTTGAAAATCATAATGATAAACATCTAGAACAACAACCAAAATAGCAACAAACACCTCAAAGACTTGAAAGTGGTGTTACAATATCTACCAGGATAAGTAGACCCCCTGAATGATACTCTCCTTCATTCTATTATGTATTGTTGACTGATTCTAGTGAACCAGAATGTTATGAAAAGGAGTACAGGTAGAAACCAGGAAGAAGTGGGAGCAAACCTTGGAAGGAGACATGGACTCCTTAGCACATAACTAGACATGGGACTTAGTCAGGTTGCTTTAAGGTAAAACAACATTACAGAATAAATGGGTTTACATGTTGAAGGAAGAATATGGAGGTAGAGAAAGGTATAAAGCTAAACTTGTGGTGAAAGTGTTTGCACAGAAAATGGGTATACACTTTGATGAGAAATTTTCTCCTGTTGTTAAAATGACTTCAATCAAAACTATTTTAAGTCTAGTAGCAGCTGAAGATTTGCATCATGCGCAGTTAGATGTAAAGACATCCTTTCTCCATGGGGATTTGGAGGAAGAGATATATATGCAACAACCACAAGGATATGAGGTAAAAGGGAAGGAGAAACTAGTGTGCAGGTTGAAGAAGAGCTTGTGTGGCTTAAAATAGGCTCCAAGATAGTGGTATCTAAAATTTGACAGGTTTATGTCTAAAGAAGGTTATACTAGATGTCACTCTGATCATTGTGTTTATCTCAAAAGGAAAAATGATGGCAGCTATATTATATTGTTATTGTATGTAGATGACATGCTTGTTGTAGGTTCTAACATGCAAGAAATAAATGTGCTCAAAAGAAAATTCGCGAACTCATTTCCAATGAATGGTTTGGGTGCTTCGAAACAAATACTTGGTATGAGAATAACTAGAGACACGAAGAATCACAAATTAACATTGTCTTAAAGTGAGTGCATAGAAAAGGTGTTGAAAAGGTTTAATATGGAGAATGCAAAACCAATTAGTATACCTTTGGCTAGCCATTTCAAATCAAGTAAGGAGGAGTGTCCTAAGACTTAGGAAGAAATGACTTATATGTCTAAATTTCTATATGCATCAGTAGTTGGAAGCTTAATGTATGTAATGGTATGCACAAGGCCTAATATTGCATATGCAGTGGGAGTTGTAAGCAGGTACATCAACAATCAATGAAAACAACATTTGATGGTGGTGAAGTGGATTCTCAGGTATTTGATAGGTACCACAAATCAAGCATTACTCTTTGGTGGTTCAAACATTGCTCTATAGGGATATGTTGATGCAGATATGGCAAGTAACAGAGGCAATAGGAGGAGCACAACAGGGTATGTGTTTACTATAAGTGGAAGAGCTGTTAGTTAGGTCTCAAAACTACAAAGTGTTGTTGCACTCTCAACAACAGAAGCAGAGTATGTTGGTACTACAGAGGCTAGTAAAGAAATGATTTGGTTATAAAGGTTTCTGGATGAATTGGGTAAAAAGTAGGAGTTGGACAAGTTGTACAGTGACAGCTAGAGTGCCATGCATCTTGCAAAGAACTTTTTATTTCATTCCAAGACTAAAAATATATAGCTCAAGTACCATTTCATATGGTCATCATTGGAAGATGGAGAGTTGAAGTTGGAAAATATGCACACTAGCTAGAATCTTGCAGATATGTTAACAAAACTTGTAACTAGGGAGAAACTGAGAATCTACTAGGTTTCAATTGGTCTTCAAGTATGATGAAGAAGATGAGAAACAACTAGGTCCAATGTGGAGTCATTGTCTAGTAAATGAAGCAGTGGTGGTGTTGCTATAATCAGTCTCTCAGTTGTTGGGTGTGGAGCCTAATTATCTTCTATATTCAAAGGTATCGCCACAATGGACACTAGTTTGTAATGGGGCAGAAACACTGCCTGTAAATATTCACTGTAGGGGGTATCCAAGGGGAGTGGCTGCGATCTTTGGGACCACCCCCCCCCCCCCCCCCCCCCCACTGGCAGGGGGATCAGGGGAAGCACTGCCAAAGCCAAAAAATAGATGTAAAATTACCTTGTAAAATGTTGTAATTTCATAGTCAATCTAGGTTGTTGATTAGGTGGAGATCTGACAACAGAAATTATGTTTAATTTAGGGTTTTTTTCCCCAGAAGGCAACCCCTTGCTATATAAGAGGGAATTATATTGTGTCTATGTAGATCTGTATTCTGAGTGAGATAGAGAGAGGAGATTGAGAGCAAAGAGGGAATTACAATGGATATGTTGTAGGTTACATATCTTCAATTTGATGGATAATATAAAAGGAAGTATTGGTTGTTTCTTCTTGGACGTAGCCCAAACTAGGTGAACCACGTATATCTATGTATCTCTTGTTTTATGTGTTTTATATGTTTATATTTCTACAATATTTTATGTTTTCCATTGCTCTGTAATATATCATTTTCTAATAGATACTTCCTACAAGTATCCAACATTAGATGAAGACTAACAACATGCTTCTTTACTAACCCATACAATGTCTAGTCATCAAAGTAAACCTCCAAAAAATTGTGAATAAATTATTTAAAGACTGCGACTACCACCCTAGAAAATGTCGCAAGGGCATTCTTAAGTCCAAAAGTCATAATAGTATAATGAAACTATCCCCATTCTGTGGTGAAGGTATTCTTTCCCAGATCTTCTGGTGCTATCTTGATTTGATGATATCCTAAGAATGCATCTATAAATGAGAAGGCTTCTTGAACACCAACATTCTCTAATACCTCATCTATGAATGATGTAGGGAATGGTTCATGTACAGAAGCATCATTTAATTTCCTTAGATCTACACAGATCCATACTTCGCCTTTTTTCTTATTCTCCCAAACCACCATAGGACTAACCCAGTCTGATTCTTCTACATGCTCAATGCTTCTTGCCATAAGAATCTTATATAGTTCGTCACACACTTTTTCTTTATACTTAGGATTCAACCGGTATGGGCGTTGCTTTACCGACTTTGCATATGGATTTAAAATGATATTCATAACACCAAGATCATCTACTATCCCCTTCATATTAGAGGAATTAGTTGGAAACAAGTCTTGGTATTCCCATAATAGCTTCACAACTTTTTCAACTATGTGCTCATCCCAGTAGTCGTCTATATTTGTGAACTTCGGCTCCGCATATGACCCAACGTTTAATTTCTTATTTTTCAATGGTTTTGAGATGTCAGGAACTTCTAGTGTAGGCTCCTTGACTCACGTGGTCCCTCTAACTTAAGGATACTAATATTTCTGGGAACTTCCTCACCTTCTTCAACAGTCACATTGTAGCATTCGAGTACATGGTACATTTGTGTACTCTAGTCTGGTTGTACCCATTTGACAATATCTTCTAGAATACTAAATATGGAAGCCTTATTTTCCCGTAACTCTTCATTAATACATTAAAACCCATCCTCAAAACTCCTAGTCGTAGCTCTGTTTCTAGAGACCAGTTCATCGGGATAATATACAAAGTGTGGGAAAATATGTGAACCCATGCAGGCTGTGGTTCCTCTCCCCATGCTCTCATCCAACAAGGAAAATACTTGTGCAGGTCATCCTTCCCTCTATATTTTTAAGTCGTGCAGGTATTGGCATACCCAAACCATATCTTCATCATCGTACAATATTCCTTACAGTCAGCAATGATGACCTTATCTGTAACCCACCATCTAGCAAGCATAACTCTCAGTGTGATGTCTGATGCCTAAAACTGATGTTTCTCCAGTACATCATTTTGAAATTAATCCAGAAATAAATTTACATCATCTAATAATCATGATACAGTAAATCGTATAACTCAATAGATATGCACCATAGTGACTTAGTAATCTTTTTGCATCACATTGTTCATACTTCACGTAAACGATTATGCCAATGCTCAAACTCTACATCTGAATCTGAGTTGCAGGAGTTGTCCTTCTCCCAAGTAATTCACCCATCCATCATAGGGTTGATCCAATCCTCATCCTGTGGAGTAGGCTTATAGATATGTTCAATATCCTCTTCCTCCTAGTAATCTTAGATTGGTTCAGTATACAATGCGCCCTCAACTAGATCCAATGGAATAATCACTTTTAGTTCCATATTCTCAAATTTCACATTGTGCATCCTCAGGTTGATGATTTCATTCATATAAAACACCTAATGAATTCCAGGCAACATCAAGTAGGCATTGTTGTCATCCACTCTTTCAATCACTTCAAAATTAGTGGTGGCATGCACTGCTTCAATATCTACAATCATTCGATGTAAGCACCCCATAAGAATAATATTCTATTCGTTGACCATTCATAGTTGAGTTTGGAACCATTGTAGCATTGGCTTTACCATTCCTTCCCATGCCTATTTAGGTAAGACATTCACATCATATCCCAAATCTAGGATCACCTAGTCCATTTCGAATTCTCTGATCTGTGCAGTTAATCTCATCTCTCACCTAGTTCTTTTCTTACCCTTGTCCACTTTATATAGTACACACTTTGCTGGCCATGGAATCCCACCACAACAAGTTTTGGGGCTCAAAGCCCAAGTTTTGGTCAAAGTTTTTGTAAGACCTTGTGAATTGCGAGCATAGAGCGCGAAGTATAGGATGAGTCATAGGGTTGTTCACCCTAAAGTATTGTATTGTAATGTAAAGTCATGTTAGCCTACCCATGGTCCGCAGACCATGGGAGTGTATAAATAAAGTGAGTCTCTAAGTGTAAAGATAGTGAATTAGAGAGAAGAATAGGAATGGTTCAATCATAGAAGAAGAATCTAAGTGTATTGGGTCATAGTAGTAGGAAGAGGCTTTGTAGTTGAGTGCGTAGAGGCCTAGTAGAGTCTGCAGCTGAGTGCGCGGACCCCTGTAGCAGAGTGTGCAGGGCAGTGTCGACTCTGTAATCAATATTGAAGATTAATAAAGAGAAGTTGGTTCTTATTTCTGTGTATTCATTGTGCATTCCTTATTTATGTTTAAACTATTTTATTTACCATGAGTACTGATATGATTGTTGAATATGCTATAATAATCATTAGTCTTACATAAACAAGTTAACTAATCAGATAATAACAAATTAAATAGCAAGGGACTTGGGTATTATATGGGTTGCACCCCGAGTAGGGTTGCGTGGAAGTAGCATCGCAGGTTGCGAAGGGATAGCAACTGCGCGTAGTGACGGGAAAACCCGCGGACCTCCAGAAGCTCATCAGACATCCCTAGGGTGCGAAAACCTGGTTCTAGCACCCTCCCATACTACTTCAGGTGAGACCTTAGTCCACGCTCTGTGGACTATTGCCGAAAGGGCCAGTAGTACTGGTATTTTCTTAGCTAAATCACCTATGAACCTGGGTCAAGCCCATACAAGCCAACAAATGGTTCTGTTGCCGGAACTAGGATCTGCATAAGCGATGTATGATGTCGTGCCATTGGAATCCAATAAAGAATGAAATTGAAGAGTGGTTGGATAAGAAGATTCATGAGTTCACAACGTAGGAAAACAATACTTCATGAGTATCTGAGGAATAGTGGTTGGAACACTACCTGTATATGGAAATCCACAAAATTTTCTTTGCATTCTTTCCTTCTGAGCTATAGGGTGGATCACGAAGTTAGTAGACAGCTAGGAAAGGTGTAGGATCGAAAAACCAGTAGTGTGGACTTCGGAGTTAATGCACATGCTATAAGCGTCAAAAGATAAGATCACATGAGCTATGGACCATTGGCTCGATTGGATAATAGGAGGATTTATCACTGAGTTTGTGGTAGACACGACCATCAGCTACAATGAGGCGGAGTGATGTTTCCTCAAGGGACCGCGAGGTAAGTATATTAAATCTTCTAACACTTGGATTAAAATGCTATTGTGTGAAAAGTGGGTTATGCAGATACATTAATGTTTGGGATTACGCGGAGCAGGAATATCTATAGAAGCGGAAATAGTGAAGGAATAGAAACTAGTCCCTTAATTTCACCCTCGTGGGAGAGTGAGGAAGAGCACACGATGGTTTCTCTGAGAAGAATGGCCAGTTTGATAATGAAACAAATTCCATGGTTACTGCCTCCACCCAAAAACCACCCATTTCACCCTCCTCACCTCAATCTCCACCCACTCCACCTCCGCCACCACCACAATTTAGTATGGAAAGTGCGATCAAACTACCAGTATTTAGAGGAGTGGGGAATGAAGATCCAGACCAATTCTGGTTCGTGGTAAGAGCAGTATAGGAAGCACAAGGTGTCATGGATGAAAATATTAAGAAGGCTACACTCGTGAATGCATTATAGGATATTGCATTAACATGGTATATCAAGCATTCTAATGACCATCCAAAAGTAGGAATTGCAGAGATCCAGGCCACACTGAACAGGGAATTTAGCAGGTCAAAGTCAGAAACACAATCAATCATCGGGTTTAAGGAGATCGCGATGCTCCTAGGTGAGATCCCGTGGGATATGTACCAAAGGCTTAAGAGTATGGTTCTCGAAGCCAATATGACGTTGACAGATGGATAGCATCATGCATGGTTTATAGAATCTCTGACATTGCATTTAAGGATGGCGTTGTCACAACAAAAAAATTCCACCTAGGCTGAAGCATTAGTGATGGCAATGAGATTACATAAGACCCCTATACAATACCTTGGGTTGGAAGTCCAAAAAATCCATTCACAACTACAGAATCTATGTCTGCAAATGCAAAGTTTGAAACACGACAAGACACCTCGGCCGGAGATGCATGAGGAAGTATGGTGAATAAAATTTAAAGGCCAATGGCATGACAAGGATCACTGTCTAGTGTTCACAAACTACTTGGCAGGAGGAGGGCCAATCCCATTGAGACTAGAGGCATAGGTAGGGCTGAGCATGGCACCTACATTATGGTGCACAGTCTGTCAGATTGGAGGGAAACATACTACAGATAATTGTCATCTATTGCAGAAGTATACGTAGATGTCCCAACAATTGTTTTGTAATTTCTGCAGGTCGATAGGCCATGGTCAATGCACCTACCAAAGCTACGAACTAGTGATGGATCAAACTCCTGCCTACAGGGTGTAGACCAAAAGTGAGCCCTGGAACCAAATGCAGGGATGGTGTGTGCTGGATTTCAAGGGCACGATCGAGGTCGAGGAAGAATGGGACTAGGAAGGGGCCGCAGACAACTAATTTTTCACAATTGTGGGGGGCCATGGCACTATGCCTGTGGTTGTACCAACGTGACAAGGATATCATGTTTGTATTGTACTCAGTTTAATCATGAGGTAGAATATTTCTCTTCACTGATAGCGAGGATGCACAAAAAGGGGGTACTCCAGCTCCCTCTGACTCAGTATCTACAAATGATGAGGTCTGAGATGCATGAAGAATACCTGAATGTAAACATGATGCTCAGGCGCAGTATGACCACGGGTGATGATAAAGGGAAGCAGCCAGAAGAAAGTGCGTGGGTTCGCAAGGACCCTATAAAGGAACCTGAGTTTGATTTAGAACACATGAAGGAGACATTCATGGAAGCTAAGAAGAGCTTCACAGAAGCCTCCCCTTCAGGTAGTAAGGATCAACTAGAACCAGAACTACAAGAACTACAAGAAATTATCTCTAGATGCATCGGGTCAGGAGAACCATGCATGATCCAGAAACTGGGAAAGCATGCATTGAGCACCGAAGGGGAAATGAGGTTGACTACACAAATTGATGAATATGAAATGGATCAGGTTATCCTGGATCTGGGTTTGGATGCGAATGTACTACCAAAGAAAACATGGGAATGCATGGGTAGCCCCGTGCTACAATGGTCCCCTATTCAGTTACGAATGGTGAACCAACAAAATATTTTTCCCATGGCAAGATTGCAAGGGGTAAAAGTAGATATTGAAGGTGCGAGCGTGCAAGAATATTTGGAAGTGATAAAGATTGTCGATGACATTAATCCCTATCCTGCACAACTAGGAATATACTAGGCTACAGATATGAATGGAGTCATAAATCTGGAGAAGCACAAAATGGTCTTTGAGAAAAAATCACTACACATAGTAGTACTGCTGGATCTAGCCGAAGGAGTGCGATACATTTAACCAGTGCGTGACGATGATATTGATGATGATCTCGATTGTATTTACAAGATAAATGTGTGAGAATAGGATTAGGTGAATCTGATTACAGATGGACGAATTTCATTGGAGTGCGAAAGCTCCTACGCATCAGATTCAAACGAAGAAGTAGAGAAATGGCAGAATCGGTTGCATAAAGTAACAACACTTAATTGCAACATGATGGTTAGATCACTGTGTTGCGTGTCAATAGAGGCCAGGAGCTTCTGACATATGATGGATTATTAGTAGTGGATGAATTTCTCAGCAAATTTGAAAGTGCAGTACGAGAATAGCAGCGGTTAGATGCGCTAAAGTGGGCACTCCACACAACACATACACGATGGTGGGGTACGCATCAAGGAAATTTTGAGAACTAGCGCGAATGTAGAAGGATGATGTGCCTACATTTTGGAAAGCCCCAAATTTGAATGAAAGCCAGTCAGCAAGGACAGAACAACTTGTGTGCCCACCTTTCTCGATGGGGACAAACATATGTTGTATAGCCTGTACAAGCACACACCAACCCCGGAATAGAGAATTAGAACAAACCGCAGTAGTAGGAAAGGCAACACGTGCTACTAGCTATCGACGATGAAGCATTCGATAAGGTGTGCAGAGTATTAGACAAGGTTCACCAAGCGAGACAAACTAATTGGGACCTGCACGTGCTAACTGTCTATTGGGCCTATAGGACCATGTGCAAACCATGTGCACAGAAATTATTCCAAAGGTACGGAACAAAGTAGAAACTATAATTTCTAAAGAGAATACAAAAAGGAATTTGCACATAATGGCTCTTGCAATTGTGATGGTGCATAGTAACCAGGATGAAGGAATCACACGGCTACACGAGGTCGAATATATAAATATTCAGGAAGCCATTTGGCAAGGAAACCTTAGGCTTCATGAACTCAAAAAGGACCAGGTTTGATTGAGGAAGAAAAGAATTTTGATGGACGTTGAGATCATGAGGTTGGAAAATGAGATCACGCAAGCATGTCTCGTCGATAAACCAAGGATGACAAGGCCAGATACGGATGATCATACCACTACATTATAAAAGTGTTGCTAAGAATTTATAACTGCTACAATGGCTACAATCACACCTCACCAAACGCAGTAACCAGGAGAGCGCACTACATATCGTAGAATGCAGGGCATTTCTGTGGATTACACTGAAATGTGAGTTGAAGTCTCGCACAGGTGGCATGATGACATGACTAGCCATGGGGGGCACAGTCTCAGCACTCCAGGTATTTGAAATAGGGCGTGGGCCTCTAAAATAGTCTGTTTGGGAACTGTTCGATAAGGGAAGTGTGCGTAGAATCAGCTAGTCCCAAGGTTCACACCTACATAATGGGGGCTACGCTACAACATGGGTAGGCTGGGAAGTGAACGTTGGTGTCACTGTTCGTGGTGAGATGTCCGATTTAAGGCAAAATGGAGCAGGTGGGAAGCATTTAAGAAATTAATTAAGGGCAAGATTTGGGACAATATGCCACCTAGAAAGCATTAACGACTCAGAATTGGCGGGAACAGTCAAATTCAAAATCAAAATGTGCTATAAAACTCTGGGGGCTAGCCACAAGACAACACTTGTTCATTTGAGATTTGAGCAGTTACGTAGAGCATAACGTGTTGATCACCAAGCAATATTTGAGCCTCGAAGTTCGTGAAAAAATGTAGACGATTCAAATAGGATGACGGCTACAAGGAGAGGTGTGGGCTTTGTACAAAGTACCACCGATGAAGCCGTGAAAAACCCCATAGTGCAGGATGTTCCCAGAGATGATGGGAATGCACTGAAATCCCAACATCACCTCAGATGCTAAGGCCCAAGAAGGATAGGTTGGCACTGGGACCAATCAGCATGTCCCCACAGAATTCACGATTCAGTAAACTCTCAATGGAAGAAAAGGGTAAGGTTATTACCATTGAGATATATGATGAAGAAGAGGACCTACAGGCTCTCCTCGATGAGATCGAGGTAGCCGAAGACATGGAATAATACATCCAGCTGGTGCACTCTACAGTGAAATTTCCCAAGTTCGTCCCTCTACAAAAAGGGAAAACCAAGATACCAAAGGACCTAGATGCCACTAAGAGCGCACTTTAGACCCTGCTCCTCCCCGATGGAATTGTGTTTGAGGGATCGCACTTGGGTCATGTACTGACAATGAATTTTGAAGATTGGGACCTCGCAAATAGCAACAAGTTCCCACACTTAGAGATGGAGAGCCTCATGAAGCAAAGCATGGAGGGGTCACTCACAACACTAGAGCCACAGAAATGGTTGTGCGGTGTGGAGAAGGTCGGATTACTTCATCTATTGTGGATTCCACAATTTCACCACGTTCCTATCACAATTTTGGTCATCAGGTAGCTACTTTTCCTGGTGTATAATGGGTACTTATGGCTATAGGAGCCTCTTCCCATCATGATGGATATTATCCATAGGATTTCCCAGCTCCCTTGTAAGGGAAAGGACCCCGCGGTGATAGCTAGAAAAAGTGGAGATTTGGTGCTTACAGAGGCCATGAAGAAAATATACAAACTGGAGAAGAAAAATAGGGTTACGCATTCAACTGCATTAAATATAAAGCGGTGCGCATAGCCAGCCAACTCCTAGCCAAGAAGGTAATGAGAAAATGCCGCAGAGATGAGGTACCAACACCGGTAGTTGCGCCAGAAAAAAAATGCATGGAGGGGGTCCAATTCAACTAGGCCAAGTTCCTTTGCAAGGAGTTCTTGACTAACTGCAAGGAAGCCCAGGAGTAGGGCAATACCTTCCACTACACGTGGTTTCTCTTGTCTATTTTACTGGTAACAGGCGAACTGATGGAGGACAGTCAGTTCCCTAATATTGAATTGGAATTACCATAGGCTGCATAGTATGCATCACTCTGGGCCACCAAGGACACCAAGTGAATTCGTGAGACCAAGATCTTCTGGGTGCTCATGGAGGTGAGCATCTAGATATGGATCAAAAAATGGCCACTCTTGAACATGACACTTTCGTTCTGCATCCAAGCCGGGTTGGGTTGTTCCGTTCACTGGTCATCACCATTGGTCCGTCACACCATCCATCTTTGGGGTTAATGCTACCAATCTATCATCACTGTCGCCGATATGTTCAAGAGAATTCATTCAAACAATTCACCTGTGTCTGACCCACTACAATAAATTCATGCTCCATTCCTTCATGACCGCCACCCTGAACCCTGTATTGTCAGACTGTTTTCACCTACAAAATCATTTGCTTCGTTCCATGTCATTGATGTGGGATTCATTAAGGCTCTCCTGCGACGGGTCACTTTTTTTCGACATCAGCTAATTATCCAAGAAGTTGACTTAGGAACAACCCTTTCAGTACTTTGAAGCTTGCATGCCTCAATGGCAAGTTTCTCACTTTCGGCGACAGGTTTACATTAATGGCCTTCAACCGAGAGATTTTATGTGGTGTTAGACGCCAAGTCCTTTTTCACACCACGTGAATTGTACTGTAGTACCTTGAGGGTCATTTTCATTATTGGTGATTCCTCTCGTGCCTGTTAACAGTTCAAATCATTGGCTGGTAATCAGGTGATGTCTTTCCATGTTCGACTCCAGAACATTTTTCACATGGATCAACTTGTACTGTAAGTGAAGATTGATGAGTTCTGAAGACCCCAGATCTAGTTTCATCCATCTGGACTGCGATATATTCAGGAACATAAAGACATCAAGTGTACATCATTGCCAAACAGATGATCATCCAAATCAAAGGATGATGAGTCCAAATCATCAGTCGGCCACACAGACGATTGTATGTCATATGTACATGAAAATGAATTTATAAATCTGAGCATGGGAATGCCTGCCTCAGCTAGATCATGAAAAAATGTTGTCAAAAAATGTATTGTATTATATCTTATTACAGGTCGCCTCCCAGCTTGAAAAAAATTTGGATCCTCATAGTAAAGCATTTCACCCGACATGAAAACGATTAATGACCTCATGCTTTAGGGGGCAACTGTTATAGACATTTTTTGGCACTTCAACCCCAATCATAAATGTCCATGAACTGAGGGCTCCTAAGTCCCTAAAAAGTGGCGACTTAATGTTGATATATGATAGAAATTTACTAAGTTTTGAGGAAAGTTTTAGATGCATTGGATGGGACCATATGTCATCAAGGAGACTACGGATGGGGGTGCAGTTCAGCTCATGAAGCTGAATGGGGAGCTATTTCCAGGAAGAATGAATGGGAGCCAGTTGAAGTTGTACAAGATCAATCCTGCCCCTGTGAAATGAATATATGGATGCAGGACAATCTTAGTACTCCATGCAGTTGGAAGGAAGTACGGACTATAATCTATGTTGTCAGGAGGAAATTTTGGCAAAGAGATTGGGTTGGAAGATGGTTAGAAAAAAGGTGCAGATAGGAGCTATGCTGAGAGAGATGCACTAGCAAGATGGGTCCTGTGCAGCCTGCTAGAAAGTGACTGTTGGAAGCATTGTAGATGATTGGATGGTTAATTTTCCCTTAAAAGGAGCATATATTTGCAAATCTATTGCCAAAAGAGAATTCATGGGGGAGATCTGGAAGGAATCAGTGGATTTGAATTGAAATAGGGCTATAAATACAACATCTCGCTCCACATTCAAAAGCTTTTCTTCTAGAGATATTTCCTTGAGATCTTGCACCTAATTTTGAGAATAAACAATTGTTTTATGTTTGGACGAGATTGGCAAGAGGTAAAGAGGGAGTTTTCATAGAAGGTGCTTGGGTTTGAGGCAGATTTTCTTGAGTGGAAAAAGAAGCGTTTTTGGGAGAGCCTTGACAAGATGACTATAACACCACCAATCCCTAGCATAATGCCTAAGTCGTTGAGGCCAAAACCTACTGCCTTTGCGACAAGAGAGAAAAAGTAGAAGACACCAAAAGAAGCCCCGGTTCGACAATCATTGTTCAAAAAACCAACTAAGATTCAACATAATGGTGAAATGGATAAAAATAAGCAGCTGATGGAACCTTAGGATCTAGATGAAGAAGAATTTACTATGGGGGTTGAAGATATCAGTGGAGAGGACATAGAGCCAATTACTTAGCTACCTCCATATATCCCCTCTAGGAAATCAATTACCAAATTCACTAAGGACCTTGACTCATTGAAATACAAGGTATTCATGTCATTGTTGCGAAAGGAAGTACCTGTTGAGGGTGAATTTTTGTCCTGGGTACCATTTCTAAAGATGGAGGACTGGGATTTCAGTGATGACGTGAGGTTTTCGCAGTTAGAACCCAGTAGATTCTTGAAATTAGTCTATTATGAGGAGGTGAGCATCAACAGGTTTGAACAAATGAAGTGGGTTGTCATTATTGACTGCACAAGGTTTCTCAACATGTTGTATGTTCAACATTTTAGCTACAACATAATTAAGGCCATCTATGTGCGTCAATTGTTGACATTGGTTCATGATGGGTGACTCTTACTTGGAGGGCCCACTATAATTAATGATATGTTGGTCCATGAAATCATCATGCTACCTTATTAGGGGAAGAACACCACAGATGCTTATATGAGGAAGTCACTGGAGAAAATCGCGTACATCAGATGAAGAGAAAACTCTGATTAGTGAAGAAGGCATGAGCCTACACCATTAGCTCTATCTCGGATGGAGTTGTAAATTTTGTTGCATATATTTTGGCAAGCAAAATAATGTAGAAGTGACATGTTGATGAAGTGTTGGCACCAGGGGATCCAATTTAATTGGGAAAAGTACCTCTATCAGGAATTCTTGGATGATTGTCATGAAAGCCCAGGAGGACGGAAAAGAGTTCCACTATGTGTGTTTATTTTGATTGATCATGTTGGTGGCATGGAGGATGCTTGAGGATCCTTAGTACCCAATGTCGGATCCAGGCTTGTGCGAAGTTAAAAGATTCACCTCACTATGGGCGACCAAGGACCCTGACCGCAGCATTGAAACCAAGATGTTATCTGTCTTGTTTGAATAAGAGTTGTGTATGGTGATCAACCAAGGTCCATGATTGTCACCCAGTCTACATGTGTAGTACACAAATATAGCAGACTTCAAAGAATATTTTCACATCCTATCTATACGTGTGAAGAAGGATACCATAGGAACATGCCACAAGTTTCCTTATTTAGTCATAGAGGATGATATTATGGGGGCCATCGGCCATTGGACGAGCGATTAGCTCACACAATCTAGCCAAACTACAAGAACAAATAAGGTGGTCAAAGTAGAAATGGGGAAAACAACTGCTGCATTAGTGGCCATGAAAGAAAAGAGGAAAGAAGTACAAAAGACTTCTAAGAAAGAGAAAGAAGCACAAAAGGCTTCTACGAAAGAGAAGGAAGCATAGAAAGAAAACGTTGCACAAGCAGCAACATCGGAGGTCACCATTGACCTCGAAAAACCTGAGACAAATTGCATAGATGTTGAAGTAGAAACCGCAAATGAAGAAGAATGGGGCACAAACCTCTATATCGGATTGGAGGACATAGAGTGCCCCTTCAAGATCAGGAATAGACAAAAGAAAATTTCAATGGGACCTCGCAAAAAGAAGAAGTCTGATAATTATAAGAGTACTACACCATTGGTCCTCACAGAGGGGGACCCTTATGAGATAGGTCATGTTGTCTACTCTTCCACTGAAAACATATGGGGACACATCGAGGACCAGTACCACCAGGTATTGGACAAAGTGCAACAAGTCCTGATGAAATTGCAGGTTTAGACAGGAGTGATCTAAGAGAGTGTGGGACAAGCCAACATAGGTCAAGCGAGACATCAAAGGCATAAACCATTTATGATCTTCGCACAATGATGTTGACGGAGGGTTCGCTGCATGTTGAAATATTTGAGGATCAAACCAGGGTACTGCATATGACGAACATGAGCATCAACCTTGCAGCACTACCTATCCATACCTTGCACGAGTTGCACTAAGGAGTTTGAGATGAGCTCTACATCCAAGAGAAAATAACTCTATTGATTATCAATGAAGTAAATACAAATAATCAACAAATGCTTGCAGAAAAAGTGTAGACCTGGCAAGGCCACGATGAAGTGATGCAATGAAATCAATATTTGGAGGCAACCCTTACCCAACTATGTAGCAAGATCCTTGAGCTCCAAATTCTAGCAGAGATAGCCTCATTAGAGAAAATTCACATGTTAGCTACTATAGTGAAGGAATCCAAGGAGGAAATCAGAAAGGTACGGTTCGAGCTGCAATTGTAGATTTTAGGGCTTCAACTAAAGTTGTAGCCAACCAGACCTCCAGAGGTTAGAGAGAATAACAAAGCTTCCATTAAAGCATATATGACAGCTCTGGCCATTGGAGTCAAGGATTGCAGCCAAATATTTGAGCACACAATAGAAATGTGGGCCTCGCTGCAGGAGGACCCACACTTGTAGACAATCAAAGTCGACATCTGTGGAAAGCAACTGAAGTTTGATGAGATGAAGGAAAAAATGTGGACATTAGCACCTGTGTAGAGGTTTTATAGACTCCAAGAAAGAAATTCATACAGACTCAGATCGACAAGCTGCGTTGGAAGGCCACTATCATTTCCATTAGGGTAATTTTGAGGTCTAAAATGGACCTCCTAAGAAAAATGTACAACCAAAATAAATTTTATAAGAGCCAATAGGATTCAAGATGATGATGTCAAGCCTGGGGGATGATTCACCATTTTTGGAGTAAAAAAGTAAAAAGATTAAAAAATAATAAAATAATAAAACTACTTTTTCAACTCGTATTTGCAACTTATCTCCCTACGGTTTTATTAAAATTTCAAGTGGGAATACTCGTTGGATGAAAAATTTAATTCCTTATCCAAGAAGTACCCATATTTCATACTTTTAGTGGAAACTGCTACATGATAAATAAGAAATTCTAAGAAAGCGTGATTGCAATCACGTTTTTCATGTACTTCTCATTTTTCGTCTAGTAGGGTCCATCGAAAGTATGCAACATTGGTACTCCTTGGATGAGGAGTCAAACTCTTCACCCAACGAGTGTTTTCACTTGAAATTTGAGTAAACCAATAGCGAGATAAGTTGACAATATGAGTAAATCCATAGGGAGATAAGCTGAAAATACGAGTTGAAAAAACTGGTTTTTTCTATTTTCCCTCTAAAATTTAATGACGTAATCTAATCTTATTTTATTATTTCCACTATTATTTTATAATTTCCTTGGGAAGCCCATTTTAGACCTCAAAATTCACTAATGTGCAAGGACTCATCCATGGGATGACGAAGCAAGCTAATTGTCATAGACTATCCAAAGCAAGTTAAAAGCTCTTCAACAGACACAAAGAACCATGGGGCTTGCAGTTGAAGGTCCAACAACGACAAAATTGGTTGAAGAAGTTCGTTAGGACACTACAAAGGGAACAAAATATCTTCAAGCATTGAAGATAGAATTCATTGGGTTGTAAGCAAAGGTTGAGGAAACACGAACATAGTGACTTGGGACGAGTCATGCCTTTGTGTTGAGGGCTTGTTATGATGGGGTCCCCCGGGACAAATTTTGTTAACTTTTGTTAAATTTTTTGTAAAGTCTCTACATTTTCAGGAGTGGAATGTGATGAGAATAGGTCAATAGGAGTCGAAGGGGCTTTAGGAAGGTCAAATTCCCTTATTTTGTTAAATTCAATATTTTTTTAGACTCGCCCATGGTTCGCAGATCATGATATTGTAATGAAGGAAGAGTATAAAAGGAATTCATAGAAGATTCATAGGTAACAAAGTAGAGAAGTGCATGACCTAAGTCTAATTTTTTCTATTCTGTACTTGGGTGAAGGGGAAGCCTCTTACAGCTATGTGCATGAGAGGCCTTGGTAAGACTGTAGCTGAGCATACGGGCCCTTGGAGCTGTGTGTGCTGCATTGGAAAGAGTTGTATTGGAAGATCTTAAGCATAATAAAGACATATTTTGAAGTGATATTGATTTATCTATGTACTACTGTGTATTTATGATCTTTTGAATGCATTTAACTAGGAAAATTACTTAATATATTTGCAAAGATGTAGATATCTTTATTTATATGATGTTATGCATGTTTAGCACAATCAATGAAGGAATAAGTCTATTTACTATCATTTACTGTAAGTTCCAGGTTTCAAGGGTTAGGGTTCGCGAAGGTGAAGACAAAGCCCTAAATCTGTAGAAAACACATCACGTAGCCTTCTAGATGTAGAAACTTGGTTCTAGCATCCACCAATATTGCCTCTAGTGAGACTATAGCCTATGCTACATAGGTTGTTGCCGAAAGGGTTGGTAGTGTAAGGCGTTTTTGGTTAGCAGCTAACTCCAAACTTGGGTCCAAGTCCCCTTCAGCCAACACCAGGTATTATCACAAGTTTGTTAAGAATTATGGGAGAATAACAAAACCTCCAACATCATTCATGATGAAATATGCATTGTCTTGGACTCAGAAGCAATGAAGGCCTTTCAACATCTTAAATATGCAATGTGCCAAGCACCGGTCTTAGCTACACTAGACTTCACCAAAAAATTTATTATGGAATGTGATGCTTCAGGAAATGGAATTGATGTTTTCTTAATGTAAGAAGGAAGACCCATTGCTTTTCAAAGTCATCCAATCAAAGGAAAGTATTTACACAAACCTATTATAAGAAGGAAATGTCAGCAATATTACATGCACTAAAGAAATGGTGACCTTACTTAATGGGAAGACACTTCAAGGTAAACATAGATCATGATAGTCTTAAATATTTTGGAACAAATATTATCTTCAGAAGAGAAGAAAAAATGGCTGACAAAGATTTTGGGTTATGACTTTTAAATCATCTACCAAAAAGGGAAGAAAAATGTTGTTGCAGATGCATTCTCAAGAAAGGATGAAGACGTGGAAACATTGCTTTGTGCCATTTATATTATCCAGCCTGATTTTATAATCGAAGCAAGGGATGAATGGAAGAATGATGAAGAGAGGTGGTCACTCATTCAAAAGTTGCAGCAAGATCCAAGTATATATGATACATTTTGTCAGAAAAATGATTCATTATGGTACAAAGATCACTTATATCTTTGTAAGAATTCCCAAATCAAACAAAATATTCTTTTAGAATTACACACCTCTCCCTTAGGAGGGCACTCTATATTTTTAGAAACTTACCATAGGGTTAAGAAGGAATTTGTTTGGGATGGCCTTAAATCTTATATTCATAAATTTGTGGCAGAATGTTTGGTTTCCAACAAAATAAAGTCGAGATAGTTAAGACCTCTGGTCTTTTACAACCTTTAGCCATTCAAAGTCAGCATTGGGAAGAGGTATAAATGGATTTTATCACAGGTTTACCCAAGTCTGAAGGAAAGAGTGTCATGATGGTGGTAATTGATAGACTCACCAAGTATGCACACTTTTGTAATTATCACATCCTTTTAAGGGAAACATGGTTGATACTGCATTTATGGAAACAACTCAAAAGATTAATGAAAATCCAAATATTATAGTAAGTGACAAAGATCCCATTTTCACTGGAAATTTTTGGATGAAATTATTTTCTTGTCTTGGCACTCAATTATCTCATGGCTCATCTTATCAATCGGATGGGAGAACTGACATAGTGAACAAATGTTTGTAAGGATATATTCATTTCTTTGTATCCAACAAACAAATACAATGGGTCAAGTGGTTACCTCTAGCTAAATGGTGGTATAAAATTTCCTTCCATACTGCAGCCAAAATGACCCCATTTATGCAACTTTATGCATATCATCCACCATCCATCACATCATTTTTAAGAGAAAATTCCAAGGTTCAAGCAGTGGAATATCACATCGAGCATTAACAACAAGTTCTCCAACTCTTAAAGGATAACCTCACTCTCACGTATAATCAAATGAAACAATAGGGAAATGAACATCATAGTGAAAGAATTTTTGATGTAGGTGACTCGGTATTTTTACGGCTACAACCATACAAAAAAATGTCTCTCAAGAAAGCTATGGATGATAATAAATTATCAGCCAACTACTATGGTCCTTACAAGGTGTTGCAAAATATTGGTACAATGGCATACATATTGGAGTTGTTTTCATCTTCCTGAGTACACATAGTTTTCCATGTTTCATTCCTAAAGAGGGTTATAGGTGACAAGCTTCTAGTTCAAATAATGTTTCCAGAACTTGATGAAGAAGGAAAAATCATATTTGAGCCTGAAGCAGTCATGAAAACAAGAACCCGACAACTATGGAATCGATCAATTTCAGAGTATCTCATTAAATGGAAGAACTTACCCACTCAACATTCCACATGGGAGGATTAGAATTTCACACAAAATCATCTAGAACTAATCAAGCATTGTAGAAAACAACTTTTTTAAGGACATAGGCATCTTATGTCCCTATAATACTAGTCTATCCCCCTTATTGTTATTGTTGTGCCCATGTAACCCCCATATTTTTATTGGTGTACCCCATAGAAGCCCACTATTGTTATTGTTGTGCCTTTACATTATTATTGTTATGTAGGATCTGATTATATTGTGACCCCTTAGACCCCTATATATACAAAGGAGGCCTTGTCATTTCTATCATCCAATAATTTTTCATTTACGTAATGTAAATGAGGTTTCCCCGCTCAAAGAAGATAAATTTTAAGTCGTTGATCTATCTATTTGTGAGATGGTTTCATAACAACTCCCATGTCGACTTATATCATGTGCATTCCCTAGTCGTGTATTTACATACAGCTATCTAGGTAACTTAGTCGTCTTGTTACAAGTCATTGGTACACCCAATGTGTGTCTGCCATGCACCCAAGTCACTAATCTTGACACACCATCTGGGTGTGAAACCAATGTGTGCCCAGCATGCACCCAAGTCACTAAGCTTGACACATCATTTGGGTATGCACCCAATGTGTGCCCACCATGCACCCAAGTCACTGACCTTGACACACCATTTGGGTGTGCTCATTCCCATGACTTGTGTCAAGTGCATCCAACCATTGGAATCCCAAATTTCCCCCATACATCACAATAAACATTGAAAAAGATACCATGGCAAGGTCACTATGATTTCCATCATGATTATGGACAATATGCATGCATGCCTTACCTTGAGTGTCTTGCAACTATGTTGTACCAAGCTATGAGTCAAGATGACTATTGATGGTTAGGTTTAGAAGATTATCTTCACTAATGGAGGATGTTGGATAGGGGGTTCTACATTCACGTAGGAGGAAGAAGATAATAATTGGCCATGCCTAACATTATCTCTATCTTGTTCAAACCCATGATCAAATCCAAAATTCACCAAAGTCAAAGTAGTTGAAATGGTGACCTAACATAATTATAACTATAATTTAGTAAGAAAATACAAATAAATTTGCCTATTCTTGAAATGTGATTTATTAAATACCATAAACTAGCTATCCATCCAATGGTGTATAAATGGTTAGTAGGTGCACCAATCCATACAATGTGTCTCTTCATGACTAGTGGTTGTAATTGTGTTCTTGAGTCAATAATGAATGCCATTAAATATTGTTTTGAAACTTTTAGCTCTCTAGCTTGCTCATTATTTAGATATGCTGAGTAATATTTAAACATTATGATCCTATAATAAAAAATATGCTCTACTCTTTAACAAATCTTGTAAGATGATTCTAAGAAAGCTTAAGCCCCCATCAATTTATATTTTAATGTTTGTGAGGTTTTTATTGGGGTTTAGTGTGTCCTCTTATAGTGGTGTTTGATTTGGGTTTTGTGTAGGCTCCATATTAGTTATGTATGCAGTGGTTTAATTAAGAAATTTTTTATTTTTTTCTCATTTTTGAAAAGTTGTGAAAAAACAAAACATAATTAGTTAAGATTAAGAAAATAGTTTTTTAACCTCTTAGTAATTTTCTTTGTCAAGTAACTTTTAATTTATTCAATGCCAACCAAAACAGGTCGCACAATCTATGGGAGAAATAGACTCAAATCCTTTATTATTATGATGAGGGTTTCTTTTTTATTTTCCCCATAAAATAACATGCATGATTTTAATCATGCATATACACTCTTAAGAGTATGTGGGTTCCTTCCAATGCCACCATCACAATGACTTGACAACATTGGTGGTAGTCCTCAAAATACCAAAGCTATAAAATCAAGAATGTGTGGATATTCATACATACTCTTGCTCAAGCGAACCCATTACCATTCTTTTACTATCATCTTCTTACAAACACTCTTACACATAAGAAAAATTTGTTAGGAAAATAATCCTTGGGATTAAAGTTAAATTGGGTTTGCATCATTGTGAGTGGTTATTAGAGTCCAAGAAGACCCAAAAACCAATTCAATTATTTCTTGTATATATTTACATGTACACATTGTACATCATTCATTGAAATATATTAATATATGGTTGTATTCGATTTTCAATTTGTGTGTTTTAGAGTGGTGTCAGAATTTCAGTTGAATGCTCCTAATCATATCATGGAAGACCTTATCTACTCTTATGAATAACTTGAGTCACTAGTTTTGTGGCTTCCCGATTGTATGGCCTTCTTAGAGAGTGATTCTTTATGAAAGAGAGGGTTCAAATATGACATTGGCAGGATGGAAAGCTGGTGGAATGGAGGGATGGTTGTCAAAACAACAGATCTTCATGTCACTGTTTAGGTTTAAAATTAATTTGCATATTTATTGCATACGTAATTGGAATTTATTTCAAGGATGCAATAGTAGAAACCATTTATAGTTGTTTTCCTCATAGACGTTGATGAGGTGATAAGAAAACATAGCCATTTGCCACTTTCTCAATTTGAGGACGTAATTCTCATTTTATACTGAACCTTGTAGTAGATCATCTTTTTGGAATTAAATTTATTAAAAATTAGAATGAAAGTTTTAGTTGGATGTGTTAATGCATGGTGGTTGGTGCATAATGGATGAGTCTTGCTGAGCACAAGATATGAAATCAAACTTTTTAAATTCAGATGCCATTAATTTTTTTTAAGTAGAAAAAGGGGAAAATTGTCCATGCATTTAGGGATGAGGATCAATTTTTTACTAACAACGTTGGAGACTTGGTGCTTCCATTGCACTAGAGTGTTGTGAGACGATTTAAAAAGACAAAAATTTTAGATTTTTTTTTTTTTTTTTTTGAGTATTTAGCTTCTTCCAAACTTCTACAGAGAGGTTTTTATGTTTCGTAAGGGTATGGTATTTGATGAGACTAAGGGGTGCAGTACAAAGTTTTCGAGAGAAAGCGGGAGACATGATGGAGCCACTCCTAGTAGCTATAAAATATTGAATATTTTCGAATTGTTGTCGAATGTTAGGACATGTTTTAATTTACCTATTCATATATTTTTCTAAATTATATGGTTTGGAATCGGTAGAAAACATTGAAATAAATTGGATTTGGTAGAGGGAGGTGATATTAAAAAAGTTTGAAATTTTGAAAATAATATACATAATTTATAGCATACAATACTTACATAAAATATTGATAGATCAACGTTAAGGTGAATTTACAGCTAAGATTGTTTTTGGACACATTTTTTAAATATATTTTCTCTAGATACGTTGGTTTCTCCACCTTCAAACATTTTGTTGTTGCGAATTGTTGAGATTGGAAACTAGAAATTGCAATGTTATACAAACACATTTGACTGCGGAACAAATATTGCATGTTAAATTTGGTGTCATTGTTGCATTTATGACTGAGAAAGAATTGAGAAAATAGATAAAAATATAAATATTTTAATATTTTTCCAATTAATGCGTCAAAGAGCTAGATTTTTGCTAGATTTCAGTAATAATTAGTGGACAAAATAATTGAACTAGGGATAACGGAGGCTCTAGTCAAACGAAACGTTTGGTTCACTCTAGGTCAGTCTGCAATAAATGAGATTTTCACATGCATCTATTGTAGAAATTTCCCACTGTAGATCACCTGGTAATTGCAATGTAGTAAAGAAAAACACTTGATCTACTTCTACAAAAAATTTAGTGGAAGCTTAATTGAACATGAGCAACATCAAGCATGAATAGATATAACTTAGAGTGAGAAGTAATCAACCATAACACAAAAGATATACCACTGGGAAAAGCACCAGCCTAAAACCCCAACTCTGTATTATCATATAAGTAGAAATCTTGTTCAAGTTACAGAAAGAATCATCTCTCAAGCTATCATGCTCCCTCTGCACTCAAACAATACAGCTCACAAACTCAATAGACATAGACTATATCTTCCTCAAGCCCTCCAAGCCTCCTATTTCCTTGCGCAGTTTTGATTGGGGTCCAATGATATCACATGTGTGAATTGGCCTCATCATACTCACTGTAACCTCATGTCCAACTGTGCAACCCATAAGGAATAATATTCCTTCTACATGTAAGGAATATTCACCAAGGAATATCCTAGCAACTGATAGTAAATTGTCCCTCCATCTGATCTCAACTCGGTCTTTGACTGAACTGGCATGCATGAGTTATCCATGACTAAATACTCAGTTATCTGAATTATAGTAGTTACATGCATGCAAGCATTAACTAACTGATGTCACATTAGTTTAACAAACTATTAAATTAATCTAACTAGACTTGAGTAAGTTAAACTAAGTTAACTGATTACAACTCAATATTACAGCTCATCCTTATCTCTTTAATTGAAGGCTAAATTCCTCAATTAATGGAGAAACTATTGCATGTTCTCACATAGACTTCAAGTTTGATTTTCCTTAACTAATTAACTCAAGATGAATTAATTAATTAATTTCGAAATTTATGTTCATATCAAATTCGAATTTTACTTCCTATGTTTAGTCCAAGGACTGACTAAAATAAGAAGGGATCCCGCAATGCTATTTTTAGAAAAGATATTTTTAGCACTTTCACTTTTAACCCATTGTTTCTAAGATCACCAATGGCTGAACTATTGTTTATAGCCTGGCTATTTATAGTAGTGCTATTTTTAGCAATTTCTATTTTTAGCCTTTCTTCTTGCAATCTTTTCAACACTCCCTCTCAACAAGAAAGGGATTATCAAAAACCTCAATCGTGTCTTTGTGGAACTCAAACTTGCATTTTAACAATGCCTTTGTCAAAATATTTGCATCCTACTCCTCAGTCGAAACATACTGCAACATCATGATCCTCTTGACCACAAAGTCACGTAGATGATGGTAAGGGATATCTATATGCTTGGACCTATCATGAAACATTGGATTCTCAGAGATTTTTATGCAACTCTAATTATCACAGTGTATCACCGTAGGATTCATCATCTTACCAAACAATCCCACTAGAATCTTCCGCATCCAAATGGCTTCACATGCTACATGACTCGCAGCCATGTATTCAACCTCTGCTAAGTTAATTGTATTTGACCTTTGTTTCTTGCTATACCAAGAAACTGCAACTGAACCAAGGTTGAAGATACCTCTAGAAGTGCTCTTTCGGTCGAATGGACTATCTACCCAATCCACATCTGTGAAGACTTATAGCTTCACTCCCTCTATCCATTTGTACCATAATCCATACTGTGTAGTCCCCCTGAGATATCTCAGCACATGCTTCGCTGCCTCCCAAAATAGCTTGGTAGGCTGAACCATAGCTTGACCCAGCTAGTTCACTGCAAAGCATAAGTTGGGTCGTGTGTTCACCAGATCCATGAGTGAACCCACTAGCTGCTGATAAACAGTAGTAGCTACTACCTCACCTGAAGTAGCATCCTCCTTCCTCCAATTTCCAGCTAGAGGAGTATGCATGGGCTTGCAATTCTCCATGTGAAAGTGCTTGAGTATCTCATTGACATACTTTCCTTGAGACACAAATACTTCCCCATCTTTCTGCCACACTTCCATGCCTAGAGAGTAGTGCATGAGGCTCATGTCCTTCATCTCGAACTCTCTTGCAATGTCCTCCTTGCAAGAATGTATCAGCTACTCGTAACTTGTGAAAATCAGATCATCAACATAAAGTACAATAATCAATGGCTTACCATATACTATGATGTGGTATAGGTTCGCATCTGCTTCACTCTTGGTGAAGCCTAACCTAGTAAAATACTTGTCGATCGTGGTATACCAAGCACGGGGTGCTTTCTTCAGCCCATACAATGCTTGCTTGAGTTGACAGACATGCGACTCGCGATCAAAGGTCTTAAATCCTTCGAGCTGCTCAATGTATACCTCTTCCTCAATCTTCCCATTGAGTAATGTCATCTTCACATCCATCTGCTGGATCTTCCAGCCCATCTGTGCTGATAGAGCTAGCACCGCTTTGATAGATGAGTACCTTACTATGGGAGCAAAGGTCTCATTATAGTCAATTCCCTTAACCTGTGAGAAACCTCGAGCAAAAAACCTTGCCTTGTGCTTCTCAACACTACCATCAGCTACCTGCTTTACCTTATAAATTCATCAGGAACTAACCACTGCCTTGTTCGCAGGTCTAGGGACAACATCCCACACATTGTTCCATATGATAGAATCGTACTCTTCTACCATTGCATCAATCCAGACTGGTTGCTGCACTGCCTCCTGAAAAGAAGAAGGTTCGGTCGCTACACACTCCCCAACCAGGGCCATGTTGCTAGTGTATCTCTTGGGAGATCTCCTTTGTCTGTGATAAGAGGATGGTTGCCCCACATTCTCTCTCACATTTGTCAGCTTCCTGCAAGTGTTTCCACTCGTCTCTGGAAGACTCTCCGGGAGTGGTGGTCTCCACTACTGGATACTCTACATGTGGTTGATCCACATCATCAAGAGGATCCTCCTCTTTTAGAACTAAAAGTTCCTAATCACCATGCAACTTGAGCTCCCTCTCAAGTGACACTCGCATTGCTCTCTACTCGTTGAACTTCATATCCCTGTGCACTATGATTCTCTGACTAGTAGGCAAAAACACAAAATAGTTGTGGGGTGTATCTTTGTACCCCACAAGTATCCCCAACTTAGCTGTTGGGTCTATCTTCTTCTAAGCATCTTTGGTCACATGACAGAAAACTAGTGATCCAAAGATACATAAGTGACTCACATCTGGTCGCTTCCCCGAAAAAGCCGCCATAGGTGTTTTCATCCCCCAAACATGATGAGGTCTTCTATTCTGAAGATACACTGTTGTATTGCATGCCTCAACCCACAGATGGAGTGGTAGGCTTTGATCATGCAACATCGCTCGAGCTACTCCCACAATAGATCTGTTCTTCCTTTCGGCCACCCCATTCTGTTGTGGGTTATGAGGTTTCGTCAGTTCCTGTTTAATTCCTTTTGTAGCACAAAAGTCTTTAAACTATTGGGAAACATATTGTCCACCATTGTCATTATGCAAGGCTTTTAATTTCTTCCCATATTCTTTCTCAGTCAAGGCTTTAAACTCACAAAACCTCAAGAAGGTTTGATCCTTCTTTTGCATAATGTAGATCCAACATCTACGAGAAAAATTATCAATGAAAGTAACATAGTACCTTTTCTCAGTGGTGGAGCTGTAGAGAATGGTCCACACAAATCTGAGTGAACTCGCTCTAAGATTTCTCCAGCTCTACTATCCCGATCCTAAAAAGAAGCTATCGCATACTTACGCAGGGTGCATCCTTTGCATGTATATGTTTGCTCTAGATTTCCCTAGGGTAAGCCTATAGAAAGTTGTTGCATGATCTTCAAGGCCTCGTGATGAAAGTGGCCTAGTCTTCTATGCCATAGCTTGCCAACATCTTAGCTTTGAACCACCTCTGCTTTTGAACTCAATGCAACACAGTCATCTACCCTCAGCTTGTAGAGAATCTTTACTCGAATCCCTATTCGCTTGGTCTATCTAGTGCCGGTATGCCTCAGGAATACTTTTCCTTTACTAAAGACTACATCATAGCCTTTATCTTCTAGCATAACAGTAGACAGAAGATTATTTTTCAAACTTGGTACATATTTAACAGCAAAGAGGGTGAGAGGAGCACCATGCTCCCTCTGAAACAAAACTGTACCTTCACTTGAGACACGGTATTTTCCATCATCGCCCATATCTATCTGCATCTGGAGATCCTTCTCCTCCAATGTACTGAAAATATTCTTGTCACTCGATATGTGGAAAGAAGCTCCACTGTCTAGGTACCAAATGTTAGGACCCCATATTGTCTCTATTTGACCTTATATTTTGTCATAATATTACTCTTTTCAACCCATATTTGAAAGTCCTTGCTAGTATTTTGACTCAATCATTCTAAAGGTATATAGTGACTCTTCTCATTGCTATATGTTTAATTATTTAACACATAATCATGCTATCTTTATAATTGATCTTTGAAGTTGACTAAGTTACTGAACAATTAAAGAATGATGTGCAGACTGCATTGTTGAAACTGCCTAAAGCTGGCAGGACTATCTTTTGCAGTTGTTGAAACAGCAAGAACAACACGCGAATCTCGAAGCCGAAATAGCAAGAACAACATGCAAATCTCAAGGAGATATTTGAGATTTACATACTATATTTGACAACAACGAAGGAACCTGATCAATCACTGAGGAAGTTGTTACATTGGTTGTCACGTTCATAATCTAAATTACTGTAACAACATTCTGTTGACGGGAAACTGATTTCCCTATTTTTGTATAGAGGGTTGAACTAGAATCTATAATGTAAATCTTTTGTAATAGATGTGTCCTCTATAAAGAGGAGACATCTACATTAGAAGGGGGGAAAAAGCTGTAACACAAGGATTGTAGTTGAAGGAACGAGACTGAATCTTTTCTGTAATATGGTATATTGATGAATGAATAGAGTTTTTTTATGAGTACCTCATCTTAGTTTTTATGTCCTGGGGAATCTTGTGCGAAGGACAAGGCCCACAAGATTCACCCATTCTCTTTTTGTTGTGTGTTAAGTGTGATTTTTGTTCATACCTTGTTAACAAGTACTATTTCTGGATGTTATTTTACTTTTGCTGAAACTTTGTTTCTCTTTTAATCGATTGATGCTATTTCATGAGTGCCTCACCGGTGATTAGGTTTATGGAGTGAATTTGTGAACTCGATAACAGAGGCAGGTGTTGAAGGTTCCTACTCTGGGGATAGGGTCCTAATCCTTTGTTACATAATAGCCATTGTTTTCTTTTGCAGATTTATTGTTTCTGATTAAATATCCATCTTTTATTAGATATCTGCAATAGAGTATAGTTGTTGTAACATAGAGTGGATATTTAACAGGGTGTGATTTATTTATACTATAGCTTTTAGTGCTATTAAAATTGAGTACATACAATGCGTAGTTGCCTTTGAAATAATCATACTTTCCCGGGTTGATAATTTATGTGGCACTCGACTGTTTAATTAGTAAGCAATTAAAGTGACCAATATTTTGGCGCCATTTCCAGGGAAGGCGACCGAAGATTTCGAGAACACTAATGATTTTCCTTTATATGTGCAGGATGCATGAAAGGACACAGGAAAACTATCCCTATGGGCGGCAGGGGCCAAGGTAGAGGAGGAAGGAAAACTTTCATTGACAACATTATTTCAAAAGCTTAAACATCTCAGAAGATATGCTCTCGGAGGCCATAGACTTGGCACCCTCTCGAGATGGATTACGAAACAAAGGGAGTATTGGGACCAGAAAGGGCCAAAGAGACAGTAGAACAAATCAAGGTGTCAATGGAAGATATTGAAGAAACAATAGAAGATATTGAAGTTGAAGAACCAATAGAAGATATTGAAGTTGAGGAACTAGTTCAGGACATTGAGAGCCCAACAGAAAGCGTTGAAGACTGAGAAAGTGAAACAGGGGAACAACCAATGGACGGAAACAATGAAGGACCCGTTGGTGGGGGACGAAGAGAAGGAGGAGGAGAAAATTTAGTTTCCACCTTGGAATTCCCTATTGGAGATCTTCCTAGAGGGGAAACTCCTATGAAAAAAATCCCACTCTCAGCCCTACCTAATTTCCATGGTTTATCATCTGAAGACCCTGATGAATTTCTATTTGAGTTTGATATATTATGTAGGAGTTATGATTATGTTACTAATTCTCAAAAGTTAAAGTTATTTCCAGCAACATTAAAAGGAAATGCACTAAGGTGGTTCATGAGCCTGGGAAGACATGTGATCACAACATGGGATCAAATGAGAGAAAAATTCTTGGCCAAATACCAGGACTATTACCGAACAAGAGAAAGGAAGGAGGAATTATTTAAGACGGTTCAGAAGGAGGACGAAAACCTGGAGGATTTCGTGGAGAGATTACAATATAATTTGCAGTGATCTGATCATCGTAATATGAGTAAGGATATTCTTAAGTCAATACTGTTGAAAGGGGTACGAGATGACTACTTAGACATGTTGAATATGCTTGGAAAAGGGGATATATCTACGGAATCGTATTGTTGGGTTGTGTTATATTCTTTCCACATAGTTAACAGGGGGTTTGAAGGGTACCCGTAACCCCACTTTATGGGGTTCGGGGCAGCGCCCCGGAAAATTTTGGTTTTGGACCCTATGTTAGGTTGAGCGAACACACCTATGGTTTTGTGCACGATTTTCGCACATGTTTTTTGAGCGCAATGGTTTTCGGTCCATGGTATTGGATGCTTCGGCATGCATAAATATGTATTGTAACATTCAAAGGAATATAATGAAAAATCAAGCTGGTAGTCCTGGTTTTGAGATTCAGGGGAAAATCTCTGTGCATATGTGTTTTTTTATGTGTTATTCTCTCGCATTGTTTATTTTTCTGCGATTTAGAATTCGTATGCAGGTAATTTCTGTACGGGGTTAAAACCTACATTTGGTATCAGAGCTATTTTGGCTTCAAGGGGACGCCTTTATTGCTGAGGGGTTTTGCTCGGGCCTATGGTAGACCCTGTTCAGTGGGAGATCT
>APFE030898722.1:91927-122512 GCA_000404065.3 Pinus taeda
TTTCAGTGATGGAAAAATGACTAAGCTCTCCTATGGCCCCCTATGGAAAGAAAAAAAAAGTGGGAGATTGTCGGGTTGTGTTATATTCTTTCCACATAGTTAATAGGGGGTTTGAGCGGTACCCATAACCCCACTTTATGGGGTTCGGGGCAGCGCCCCGGAAAATTTTGGTTTTGGACCCTATGTTAGGTTGGGCGGACCCACCTATGGTTTTGTGCATGATTTTCGCACATGTTTTTTGCACGCGATGGTTTTCGGTCCATGGTTTTGGATGCTTCGGCATGTATAAATATGTATTGTAACATTGAAAGGAATATAATGAAAAATCAAGCTGGTAGTCCTGGTTTTGGGATCCAGGGGAAAATCTCTGTGCATATGTGTTTTTTTATGTGTTATGCTCTCACATTGTTTATTTTTCTATGATTTAGAATTCGTATGTAGGTAATTTCTGTACGGGGTTAAAACCTACACGTATGATGAGATTGTCAACCTCTGTAAGAGATGTTCAAGAGGAGTAGCAAACAAACCAAAAAGCAGAGATAGTACATACTCAAGAGTCCAGAAATCAGCGAGTGGAGGAGCAACACGGGCTGAAATAGGTAACCTACTTGAAGAATTTAAAACTGAAATGTTAAGCTCTTTTACTTCACAAATTGATACCTTGCAGGTTACAAAGAAGCAGGCAGAGGCAGAAGTTGCTTTGGCTATTTTCTACTCTAAATGCAGAGAAAAACACCCACGAAGGGAATGCCCACTGGACAAGGTACCAATTTGCACTATTTGCGAGAAGCACCATGAGACTCAACAATGCCCTTCTTTACTAGGAATAAAAGCAACACTGCAACCAACTAAGAAGAAGCTGAAGCAATTTACTTGCTGACACAGAGGAGGCAATGGCAACCACGAGGACAAGGTACGAATTCTAATATGCCATTTAATCGTTGGAATAATCATCCACCTTTTCAAGAAAATTACCCGCCCTTAAATCAAATGCAATAGCCACCCTTCAACCAAATGAACTTCCCACCCATGCAGCAACCAAACCCTCCCTTTTTCGATCCTACAATATGGAATCCCTGGGATCTACAACAATCTTATTTTAACCAATGGAACCCAAACTGGACAGCTCAACAAATCCCATTTCCAAACCAATTCCCTCAGTATCATCAATCTCTCTCCCTGCCATCAAATGCTCCACCAAATAACCAGACAATGAGACCCCAACTGCCTGTGCAACCGAACCCCAACCCTAATGATAATAAAGCTCTGCAGGTCATTGATATTCAAAACCAGCCAGTTTTCCCTATGCAATGTAATGATATTCATTTGCACTCTGGGAGAATATTTGATCCCATTATTGATGACATTACTTCTTCTGACTCTGATAAAGAGGAGACAAGAAAAGATAAGTCATCTAATAACAATGCTGGAATAGTTGAGTCATCCTCTAGTAAAACTATTGAAACAGCAGAGCTGCCATTCCCTGAACGTTTGGCTCTTACCAAGACACTTGAGCCACCTGCTTTTAACCTCTTAGGAGAATTGCAGAATCTGTATGTTAAAATTCAACTCTTACAAGCACTTAGGGATGTACCAATTTATGCTAGAACTGTTAGAGACATTTGCATTAAGAAACCTAGAAGAAAAGCTAAAGATCCCCTCACAGTTCATGTGATGGGTGATCTAGCTGCTTTAATGTCAGGAAAAACCCCTCCTGTGAAATATGGTGACCCTGGTCATCCTACAGTTACAGTATAGGTTGGAAAAACTTTTGCTTCCAGAGTTCTAGTAGATCTAGGTGCTTCTATAAATATTATGACACTTGAAACTCCACAGTTATTACAGTTAAAAAATGTAATTAGAGAAACCCCAACCATTCTTGAACTAGCTGACTGTTCCACAATCAAACCAGAAGGAATTATTGAAGACCTGATAATTTCAGTCGAATCTTGGAACTACCCAGCTGATTTTGTTGTATTATAGACTAAAACAAAGTTGGGGGGGCATCCATTGATTTTAGGGAGACCTTTGCTGGCTATAGCATATGCCTTCATCAACTGTAGATCAGGTTGAATGACAATTTCTAGCGGATGTGAAACCAAGCAGCTTACTCTTTACCCTCATGCTACACCTATGATTAACAATGATAACTCTATATGGTTAGACTATGAGGATGATGAGACCCAACCCATCTTGACTATTGGACAAGCCTTAACTTTTAAAGATACAACCGAGGATGAACTAATTAGTAATTTTATTTCTGAACCTTCTTCGGCTAACTCTGAAACACATGATCACTTGACTACAATCTTGGAACCTGAATCACGGCAAAACCTCAAAACTGAAAATTCATCTCAGACATTAGCTGATATCTCGTCCAAGAGTATAACAGTAGAAATCGAGGCAGGTAAAACATTAAATATAAACCCTAACTGGATAGATGCTGAAACACAAAATTTAATGAAGTTACTTCGTGAGAATAAGGAAGCATTCGCATGGGACTACACAGATATGAAGGGAATCTCTCCTGAATTATGTACTCATCGTATTTATATCAAAGAGGGGTCTCACCTAGTCTGCAACCCCAGCGACGAATGAATCCCAATTTAAGGGAAATTGTTAAAGAAGAACTTCAAAAATTGTTGACTGCAGGATTTATATATCCTATATCTGATAGTGAATGGGTTTCTCCATTAGTGATTGTACCTAAGAAAAATGGGAAATGGAGAGTGTGTGTGGATTATAGAGCCCTAAATAAAGCCACTTAGAAAGATCATTTTCCGTTACCATTTATTGACCAGGTGCTAGACAATTTGTCAGGAAAGAGATTATTTTCCTTTTTGGATGGATTTAGCGGATATAACCAGATCAAGATTGCACCCCAAGACCAAGACAAGACCACTTTTACTAGTCCATGGGGGACTTTTTCCTATATATTTCTTCCATTTGGGCTATGTAATGCTCCAGCAACATTTCAAAGAGAAGTGATATGAATTTTCTATGATATGCTTAATGACTCCTTAGAAATATTTATGGATGAATTTACTCCTTATGGTGTGGATTTTGAAGATTCATTACAAAACCTTGAGAAAGTACTTAATCGATGTATAGAATCTCATCTTGCCTTAAGTACTAAAAAATGCCATATGATGATAAATCAAGGAATTGTATTGGGACACTTCATCTCATTCTTAGGAATTCAAGTTGATCCAGCTAAGGTGCAGGTAATTCAGACTCTTCCTATACCTAAAACACAAACTGATGTAAGAAGTTTTATAGGACATGTTGGATGTTATAGAAGATTTATCAAGGATTTTTCTAAAATAGCTTCTCCTTTGTTTGTGTTACTTATGAAAAATGTTGAATTCAAGTGGACTGATGGTTGTCAAAAAGCATTTAATGAACTTAAACATCAATTGTCTACAATTCCTATCTTAAGAGGACCTGATTGGGCACTACCCTTTCATATATCCTCTGATGCTTCAAATACTGCAATTGGAGCTGTCTTGGGTCAAGAAGAAAACAACCTTCCTTATGCTATCTATTTTATTAGTAAAAATATGACCCTTGCTGAACTTAATTACACAGTTACCGAAAAGGAATTTTTAGCAGTCATTTATGCTATTAATAAGTTTTGACATTATATTACCGATTACACTACTTTTGTTCATACTAATCACTCGGCCATTGAGTATTTAATGAACAAATCAGTTACAAATGCTCGAGTTACCAGATGGTTATTATTACTGCAAGAATTTGATATTACAATTGTAGATCGACTAGGTAAAGAAAATGTAGTTGTTGATTTCCTTTCTCGGATAAAAACTGATGAGAACACTCCAGTAGATGATTCCTTTCCTGATGAATATTTATTTGTAGTATCTACTCACTCACCTTGGTATGCAGACATTGCCAATTATTTAGCTGCAGGGAAGCTACCATCACACCTGTCACACAAAGAGAAAAGAAAGATCATTCAGCAAAGTGCTAGATACAACTGGATAAGTGTGTGTCTTTTTCACATAGGACTTGATCAGGAAATTTGGAGATGCATCAAAGGAGATGAAGTTTATGATATACTGAAGGCTTGTCATGATGGCCCTTGTGGAGGGCATTTTGCTGATAAAAGAACAACACATAAGGTTCTTAGAATGGGTTATTATTGGCCCTCACTTTTCAAGGATGCAAAGAAATATGTTAGGGCCTGTGATAGCTCTCAGAGAATGGGCAAGCCTAATCACAGGGATGAAATGCCACTGAATCCCTAGGTAATACTTGAACCCTTTGAAAGATGGGCTCTAGATTTCATAGGTCCCATCAACCCTCCATCCAATCAAAGAGTTTATATACTGGTTTGCACATATTATATGACTAAATGGGTGGAAGCTAAGGCACTCCTTAGAGCTAATGAAGAATATGTTTTAACCTTTTTATTTGAAGAAACCTTTGTTAGGTTTGGATTGCCTAGAGAACTAGTCACAGATAGAGGACCTCCCTTAAACACTCATGGCTTTGAAGATACACTTCAGAAATATCACATTAAGCATAAAATGATTACTCCTTATCACCCCCAGGCCAATGGGCAGGTGGAAACTATGAATAAAGTCACAGAATCCATTTTAACAAAAACAGTAAAGGAGAATAGAAGGGATTGGTTTCAAAGGTTGTCGGAAGCATTATGGGCTTATAGAACTACTTGGAGGAATACTACGGGTTTTTCACCTTATGAATTAGTTTATGGTAAAAGTGTTGTTTTTCTTGTGGAATTTGAAATCAAAACCTTAAGGACTGCTTTAACTGTTAACCTTGACTTAACTGATGCACATACATCTAGGTTGCAGCAGCTTCAGGAATTGGATGAAAAGAGGTTGGATTCCATCCATCAAACAACTATGATACAACAGCAAAGAACCAGGTGGCATGATAAAACCATTAAGCATAAGCAGTTCCAAAAAGGTAATTGGGCTCTACTGTATGACTCCCGTTTTGAGAATTTTCAAGGTAAATTAAGAACAAGGTGGCTAGGACCTTATGAAGTAGATACTGTTTTCTCAAATGGAACAGTCAGACTCCTAACAATTGATGATTCTAGAACACCATTGTTAGTGAATGGGTATCGGCTCCATTTGTATCAACAACCTATTTCTAAAGAGGATATCAAAGCCACTTGCATGACAAATATACATTATGTCTTTTTGGGGGAGTTTGCTATCCCTCATTGCATTTAGTTTTTCTATTTATATATTTATTTTTTTAGATTAGATTTCTTAACTAATAATCTTTGTCAAGGGTTGCCATGTTACAATTAACTATTTTGTAGATCTTAGCTTCAGAGGATGGCTGAGAAGAACAATTTCAATACAGGAAGGGTCAAGCTTCGGCTTCGGAAAAATTTCCATTTCACTCCAAATCATAGTCCATTCCCTCTCACTTCCCTTCAACAAAATTGTCCCACCATCTTCCGTCGCTGAAACACAATTTTCCGTTGCTGAAACACCATTCCCCGTTGCTGAAACACCATTTCCCATTGCTGAAACACCAATTTTTTTCCATTTTTCCTAAGAAGCACCAATTTTCCAATTTTTCCCGAGAGTGAACCATTACTTTCTCTCAAAAATGATGGATACACATCACTCTTCATTAAAGAAATTAGTCGTTCATCCTGATAATTATGTTCCTTCACTATTACTTCTCGTGAATATACAAAACCTTGTGTATAAAAACCCTCATACTTTATAAACCCTTTTTATGACTATCAGCGATCTATTAATGACGAGATTATATTTTTCGCGCAACAACCAAAGGTAAAATATGAAGGTATGCGTGTTTAGGTGTAAATATTAAATTGTAGTTAATGAGAAGATATTGATATGATTGCCAAAATCACCGTACCTTCAAGCATATCATTCTAGCCGCAGTTGGGGGGGAATACCAAAATATTGCAATCATTACATGATACGCCGATTACCATCATTTCTTACTTCTCACGGCAGTGTCTCGTCACCCCATCTATGTCTTATTGTGTCATAACTTCATTTGCAACATCCTACTCTATTTCGACTGCGGCAACTTGGCTCTGCACTCTGCATTTTGCTGAACCAGTAACTATGGGAGGAAATGCTATTAGACATGAACCTGGCTCAATGACATTATTGGAACTTTACCAGGAAGCATACCAAATCTTTCTACAGGCAAGATCGGTGGACTATTTCCGAAGGCTTCCGGATTTTGATTCTCAGCAAGTTCTGGAATTCACATGCAATTTGAGGGAAGGATACTCTATTGTTCAAGGAGTGCGAATTCCAGTAACGGAGGAGGATATAGCACAATTTTCAGTGTTACCAACCAATGGTACTCGTTGGTTCAGCCGGAAACACCTCATTCTCAACACACAACAGTATTTTCTACTACCAAAGGAGCGTGTTGAACTTAAAGGCAGGGGTGTCGCACTTCGTTCACTACCACCACCATGGTCGAACGTTACAGAGTTCGTTAAGAACTACTTCACCTGCGAGGGACGTTATCAGGTAGTGTACCAGCATGATTTTGTGTTATTGAATCATTTAAGACATGGTCGTTTAATAAATATGCCATACTATCTGCTTGGTTGTCTAAAAAATATTGCACACTATTCCGTGAATGCAAGGCACCCACTTGTCTCCCTCACGCACCATCGTTTGGTTTAGCTCTTAATTCATAGAGGCTTTTCCTTGCATAATCCCCCTCCCCTTAACAACCCTCCCAGCAAGCTGCTGAAATCCTTCAACCAGCAGAAGAAAACCCCCAGTAAGCTGTCTAAATTCAACAACCAGCAGCTGAAACACCCCAATTGAGCACTGAAAACCCGCAACAGACCCCACCCCTTAATGAAGCTAAATCATCCACTCCCATCATCCATATTCCCACCGATAATTCAGATGACAATACCCCCATTATTATTCTCAAAATGAAAAGACAACAGAAAGTTGCAACCCCACTAAAGAGAATAATGACGGCCCCAATTAAAGAAGCCGCTATTTCTGATAATCCCCCTACCCTGAGGAAAAGTGCTCGTAAAATAAAAACCACTGTTTTTCTTGCCTCCTTACCTCGGCGACGAACAAGGATGTCTGTAGCAACTGAGGCCATCACCCCAAATTCCCCACCTATCATCCTAAAATCCCGTACTCCACTTAGCCCTGAACCCTCACCTTCCTCACCCACGGGTACCGAAATGCAAAGCGTTCACGATTTTGTGACATCATTTTTTTCAAAATATGCAGCTGCTCCACAAGAACCAGCTACTAATTCATCTAAAGTAGACACCCAAGACGATGTACAACATGTGGCTGCTCCACAAGAACCTGTCACTGACTTAACAGGTGTTACACAAGAACCACCTGTTGGGAAACAAAAGGAGGACGACCTAGATGTGGCTGTTACAAAAAAACCAGCCACTAACTTAACAGGTGATACACAAGAACCACCTGTTGAGGATGAAAATGATGAAGCTGCCACCGAACAACAATCTTCCCATCCACTGGAACCTGCAACTACTACGGAAGGCCCGGTTACTTTAACCTCCCTTCAGGAAGAAAATGTGTTTTTGAAATCTGAAATTGAGGCTTATAAGCAAGAGTTAACAAGGGCAAGGGAAGCTTATGAAAAGGAACTCAATCTGTACATGTTAGCTCAGGTAGCATCTGCAGCTGAAAATAGTGCAGAAAAGGATCGACACAATGAATACATGTGCAGTGAATGTGGTGATCTCTATTCTTGAGCCGATTATAAGATAAGCGAAGTTCCATTACCTGGATCCAATTCGGTATCTCCTCCTATTATAGTTAAAAAGGAGTACCCTACTGTTACACAAGAACCAGCAGGGTCTTCAAAGACCTTGGAGGAAGAAATAAAACCACCCCGACCTACCCTAGTTGTTACAGAGAAAAAACCAGTACCAAAGTCTTTTAAGACTGCGTGTACCCAGACTGAACCTCAATGTGTAAGCAATGCTCACACCCAGAATGAACATCGATGTGTCAGCAATGCTCACACCCAGACCTCCAGTTTTCAAGAACTGAGGGACACATGGAAGACAGAGTATGATCTCTCACAAGGAAAGGCATTTCAGCAACAGAAGTCATTATGGCTCAATCATGCATATAGAAATTGGGAAGTTCTTGAACAGTCTCATGCATAATACAAGGAAAACAAGAAACTAAAAACTAGACTGTCCCTTATCTTTGACTTGGTTCAAAGGTTACTTGCCACTAGGAAACCATATTTTAACTATTCTGTGTTTTTGAGAGAACGCTTAGTGTTCCTCCAAGTGAAAGCAATTAAAGATGGACAACCCCACCAGGTGTCTACACCTCAGCAGTTTATTGAGACCTTTGCAGAAGCATCAAATAGTGAGCAAAACTTGTTTTGTGAACTCTATCTTCACAATGAGGCTATGCCTGAAGATAGGAAGCTTAATTTAGTTCCTCTCGTTGGTGATATTCAAATTAGAGCCTTCATTTCTTTCTTGGCTAATCAGCTTACTTGGCAAAATGATTTTATGTCAGCAACACACAATGAGGAGAATTGTCTTCTCTGGATCTGAGCTGAGCCACAAAATGTCGTTGTTTTTATCACTGAACATCAACAAATTCTACGAGAGCCAGGGATGACTGACCATATGAGGAAACTACAAGCAACAGTCTTGGAGGACTGCCAACACTATGTCAGAACTAAGGGAACTCTGGCCATAAAAGAAAATAATCTATTTTGGGAACATTGTCCTAAGGAGAGAAGGGAGTACCACCCCTTCAACCCTCTCAATCTTCAGGCAGTAATCTCACGAATACCTAATTATGCTAAATGTATTCGACAGTGTGTTGAGAAATGGATTGGTTATGACTTTCACTTCCCTCTTCTATGGCTACCAGGACAGAAATACAAGGGTCAGTTCAAATTGACCAAAAAGGAGGAGCTTGCAGCATGGCAAAAAGTTCAGAGTGTCTAAGGATTCAGAGACATGGTTGACAACACTTTCTATACTTACTGCATAAGCAATTTGCACTATTCATTCCAGTATTCCGACTCAGATTCAGAGTAGAAGTTACATGGGGACATGCAATCCTTTCAGTTGGGGGGGATGTTAGCACCACATATTGTCTCTCTTTGACCTTATATTATGTCATAGTATTACTCTTTTCAACCCATATTTGAAAGCCCTTGCTAGTATTTTTGACTCAATCATTCTAAAGGTATACAATGACTCTTCTCATTGCTATATGTTTAATTATTTAACACATAATCATGCTACCTTTATAATTGATCTTTGAAGTTGATTGAGTTTCTGAACAATTAAAGAATGATGTGCAGACCGCATTGTTGAAACTGCCTAAAGTTGGCAAGACTATCTTTTGTAGTTTCTGAAATAGTAGGAACAAAACGTGAATCTCGAAGCCAAAATAGCAAGAACAACATGCAAATCTCAAGGAGATAGTTGAGATTTGCGTACTATATTTGACAACAACAAAGGAACCTGATCGATCACTGAGGAAGTTGTTACATTGGTTGTAACATTCATAATCTAAATTACTGTAACAACATTCTGTTGACGGGAAACTGATTTCCCTATTTTTGTATAAAGGGTTGAACTATAATCTATAATGTAAATCTTTTGTAATAGATGTCTCCTCTATAAAGAGGAGAAATCTACATTAGAAGGGGGGAACAAGCTGTAACACAAGGATTGTAGTTGAAGGAACGAGACTGAATATTTTCTGTAATATGGTATATTGATGAATGAATAGAGTTTTGGTATGAGTACCTCATCTTAGTTTTTGTGTCCTGGGGAATCTTGTGAGAAGGACAAGGCCCACCTTCATCACAAGATTCACCCATTCTCTTTTTGTTGTGTGTTAAGTGTGATTTATGTTCATACCTTGTTAACAAGTACTGTTTCTAGATGTTATTTTACTTTTGCTGAAACTTTGCTTCTCTTTTAATCGATTGATGATATTTCATGAGTGCCTCATCAGTGACTAGGTTTACGGAGTGAATTGGTGAACTGGATAATAGAGGCAAGTGTTGAAGGTTCCTACTCTGGATAGGGTCCTAATCCTTTGTTACAGAACAACCATTGTTTTCTTTTGCAGATTTATTCTTTCTGATTAAATATCCATCTCTTATTAGATATCTGCAATAGATTATAGTTGTTGTAACACAGAGTGAAGATTTAACAGGGTGTGATTTATTTATACTACAGCTTTTAGTGCTATTGAAATTGAGTACATACAGTACGTAGTTGCCTTTGAAATAATCGGACTTTCCCGGGTTAACAATTTATGTGGCACTCGATTGTTTAATTAGTAAGCAATTAAAGTGACCAACACCAAACACATCCCACCATGGATGAAACCATCCATGAGATAAGCGATACATCCAGCTCAAATTGTGAAGCTAGTGCATCACCATCAGATCCCTTAGAGGAATCCTTCTTGGATTTCTTCTATGGACAATTCATAGCATAATGGCCCACTTCATGACAGTGAAAGCATTGCACCTTCAACTTGTCAACCTTCTTCCCACCATGAGAAGATTTGGATTGAGATGCCTTCCCTTTCCCTTTCTTATCCTTACTTGCTAAATCTAAATTTTATTCATCATCTTGTCTCACTGAAGATCCCTCCCTGGCACTCTGGCTTATCTCCTCCTGCATCATATCCAACCAAAGTCATTCCCAATCTAGCAGTTTCTCTCTTCCATTAACTGATTCCTGGTAGCTATGCTAGCTCTTAGGAAAACCGAGGACTGCTAGACTCACTAGGTCGTCATCAACAGTCACGACCCCTACACTTGCAAGCTCATCCCTGCAGGTGGTGAACTTGTTCAGGAATGTAGAGGTTGTGTTGCCCTTTTCGCACTTAATCTTGCGAATTTTTTCCTTCAGTGCCAGCTTCCTCTGATCACTATTATCCTAATAAATATCTTTCAATGTTTTCCACATCAAAAACAGTGTCTCCTTCCCATGGAGGCTCAAGACAATGTGATCTCGAACTCCCTTCAGGAGGATTCTCCTTGCTCTAGCCACACACTTTGTCCATTCTTCCAGTTGAGTAGCATCGGTTGGCTTTTGGAATTCTTGATCAATGAAGTCCTTGAGACCATTATCTTCCAATACTACCTCCATGTGATCCTTCTAGGCTATATAATTTAAACTACCATCAAGGGCATATTCGAGTCTTAAACCATTGAACACCATCAGTGAAATAGATGTGATAAGAACTCAATTCAATATTCAGAAACCAAACTTCGTACTTATCCTACTTATATATTGTTCTTCCTTGATCACCTTTTCTCTGATAGCATGTAGAAAGTTCCCACTATAGATCACCTGGTAATGCAATGTACTAAAGCAAAACATTTTGTCTTCTTCTACAAAAAATTTAGCAGAAGCTTAATCGAACATGAGCAACATCAAGCATGAATAGATATAACTGAGAATGAGAAGTAATCAACCATAACACAGAAGATATATCACTGGGGAAAGCACCAACCTAAAACCATAACTCTGTATTATCATACAAGTGGAAATCTTGTTCAAGTTACAAAAAGAATAAGCTCTCAACCTATCCTACTTTCTTTGCACTCAAATAATACAACTCACAGATTCAATAGACATAGAATATATCTTCCTCAAGCCCTCCAAGCCTCCTATTTCCTTACACAATTTTGATTGGGGTCCAATGATATCACATGTGTGAATTGGCTTCATCACGCTCACTGTAACCTAAGGTCCAACTGCGCAATCCATAGGGAATAATATTCCTTCTGCATGCAAGGAATATTCACCAAGGAATATCCTAGCAACTAATAGTACACTATCCCTCCATCTGATCTCAACTAGGTATCTGATTGAGCTGACATGCATGAGTTATCCATGAGTGAATACTCAGTTAATTGAATTACAGTAGTTACACGCATGCAAGCATTAACTAACTGAACTCTCATTAATTTAACAAACTATTAATTAATCTAACTGGACTTGATTAAGTTAAACTAAGTCAACCGATTACAACTCAATATTACAACTCATCATTATCTCTTTAACTGAAGGTTAAATTCCTCAATTAATGGAGAAACTGATGCATGTCCTCACATAGACTTCAAGTTTGATTTTCCTTAACTAATTAACTCAAGATGAATTAATTAATTAATTTCCAAACTGTTGTTGATATCAAATTTGAATTTTACTTCCTATGTTTAGTCCAAGGACTGACTAAAATAAGAAGAGATCCCGAAATGCTATTTTTAGAAAAGCTACTTTTAGCACTTTCACTTTTCACCCATTGTTGCTAAGATCACCAATGGCTGGACTGCTGTTTATAGCAGTGCTATTTTTAGCAATTTCTATTTTTAGCATTTCTTGTTGCACACTTTTCAACATCTATTACAATATTGTGTCACTATTATTGTGATCCGGTGCATTCCATTTCAATTGTGTCAACAATGACCTGAAGAATTACAGGATTAACACATGGGCAACTTTATTATTTGGAGAATGGAAAATGGTTGATGTAATTGTGCTTATCTTAGGGAGCATGTGGTTGTCATTCAATTGGAATGCCATGATACCTAGTGCATTGCTTGGAATTTCAAAATTCCCATTTTCCCCTCGAAGACCGTGTTGCACTACACACAAAGTTAACATTAGGTTTTAATTTTTTTTGTTGATCTTTCATTTTGATTTGGTCAAATTACTAAATATATGAATGTAAAATCAAGGAAAAGGGCACAAAGGTTAGAAGAGCTCATTTGGTATGTTAAAAAGTACGAGGTTGCAAGTTCAAATTTTTATGTTGATAATTTTATTTTTACAAAAGGGAAGTTAATTTTGGAAGTTGTGATATTGACTACATTAACTAGGAAACAAGCAACAAGAAGAGGCCATTTAGTTTGCAAAAATTCCATTTTTATTTGAGCATGTTAATATTTTTTATATGATAAATTCTTGTTGAATTTTCATTGTAAAGGAGTGCATTTTTGGTGGTAGCGGACACCCTTTTGAATGTTAATTGCAAGTTTCTCTAATAGGAATCTAAAAAAAATGACGAGAGTCAGTGATTTGTTAGAATAGTTAAGTAGTCTAATGTCGTTTACTATTCATAATAGTGTTAAAATCAGTAAGCACATGCTTTCTGACATTAAAACTTGTTTGCAAAATGCATAAGAGAAGATCAAGTTTTCGTAACTCGAATCTCAATTCTAGAGAGATGAATTTCAACAAAAGCGTTGTGATTAAGAACTTATTTCTATTCAAAATTTTCTTTTTTATTTTGACTTTCATCAATAGTAAATGTTTAATCAAATTTGTAAAGGCATTTTAGGAGAAAATTTCAGTGCAGAAAGTCATGGTCAAGCAAGTGTATGTAGAGTCATCTGCATACAACTATGAAATCTATAGTGTCCAAAATCTTTATAAGACCTTGGGCCGAGATTACATAACAAAAAAAAAATTGGTTTGGGGTAGAACAAAAATGTCTTGGATACATATTTTCATCTTCTTGATTTTTATAAACCAATATAATTTCGAAATATTGGATTTTTGGATGCTACTATGACATAACAAGCTAATCAGTGCCAACAGTGTAATAGAGTTGGACATGTGAAATACCGATGTTTTTATCTTCACCCGTGTGAGCATTGTGGAAACCGTAATCACCACTCAAACAAATGTTCATGAAAGAAGATTATTGCAAGAGAAAAACTAAATTTTGGATGGATTGCTTCTTGCGATTAGTCAAAAACAACAAAGAGGATTACAAGTCATACCATAAGATATGTTTGAGAGTGTTGGCTAGTCTTGCAATGATGAAGAATACTTCTCACAAATTCAAGATGTCAAAAGAGGCTAAGTCGGAGATCCACTGAGCCACAACCCGTACTAGTTACAGCGAGAGTAATAGTCAGAAAGACTTCACTTTTTGTTGAATGACTTTTTTGTGAATAAACAATTTGAATTTTTAGATTCATAATTGTTTGAGGAACTACATTGATATTTTCGGAGTTAGTGATCACCTTAAAACCACATTTTTCGTTGTTCTGAGAAATTCTATGAAGGTTCCAGAGTTGGTGTTGGTTGAGACCATTAGTTCTCCCACATTAGTTTATGGTCATCCTTAAAAACCATTTTGAGAGACATTCAATTCTTACGTGAGAGATATTTTTGCATTTTGAGCACTCATTCTTTGACTTTGATACATCCATTCAGATTAAGGGGGGAATGTTAGACAACTAATCCTTGGGATTAAAGTTGGATTAGGTTTGTGTTATTGTGAGTGGTTATCGGAGTCCAAAAAAACCCAAAAACTAATTCAACAGTTTCTTGTAAGTATTTATATGTACACATTGTAAATAATGCATTTAGATCAATTAATATATAGTTGTTGAATTGAGGCTTTTGTGATCCATATCAAGTTTATGAGAGATTTTTTGGCGTAAATCACAAGAAATTTCATTTGTCGACGCATTTTGAACCAACTAGTGTGGTTCATCATCAGGACAAATTGAAGAGTCAGATCTAGATTACAAGTTAAATAGTCAGAGGAGAACATCCAACGGTAAGTAATGGTCAGCTATATTTGACTAAGAAATGGCTACAATGTCTAACTAACGACTTTATTTTACTGGAAACGGCTAGTTGGACGGGATCCAAGGAAAAAGGGGGGTATAACATATTTATTTATTTATTATTATTATTTAAAATTTTGGGGAGTTAATATTAAGGATTTAAATAATTAATCAAATAATAGGGGTTAAAGTATTAATGAATTAAAAGATGAGTTTAACTATTAAATAATTATTATACAATATACATATATATATTTTTATAAATTTACCTATATGAATTAACCTCTAGAATTTCTAGATATTTAGATATACTTATATGTTAAAATTGTTCAATTATTTTTAATTATAAATTAATAAAAAGGGGCTAAAAGACAAAAGGTTTGGGGTGTTTAAAGAATATATATAAAAAGTTAACTATTAAATAATAATTATAAATATACATATATATTTTATTATTGAAATAAATGTAAACGTACACGAATAAATATCTAGATATATTTATATGTTAAGTTTCTCAATTATTATAATTGTAAATTAATCAAAGACATAAGATTGATTTTTGTATTAAAGTCATTCTTATCCTATTATTGCTTAAGCCATAATTAATAATAGCATAACCAAATGTTACTATATGAACAAAGGCAAAGGAGAGAAGGTTACCGGATAATAAGGGGAAAGGAACAAAAACGAAAACTAGAACCAGTAAAAAGACAGTCAAATATAGCCGTTAGTTAGTTACCCTTGGATGTTTTTCTCTGACTATTTAACTTGTAAGCTATATTTGACTCTTCAACTTGTTTTGACGATGAACCACACTAGTTGATTCAAAACACGTCCACAAATAAAATTTCTTGTCATTTACACCAAAAAATCTCTTATAAACTTAATATATAGTTGTATTTCGTTTCTAATTTATATATTTTACAATTTTAACATATGTCATCCTAAATATAAAAATAATCATTATTTTTTTATCACAAATAAAATAATTTTTAAAATAATATCATTACACATTACTATTTTTTTAACCATAATAATATATTTTAAACATATATTTTCGTCATCATCAAAAGCAAGTTTCATAAATCAGTGTCAACATCAAAAAGTCTTCTTAATAATAATAATATATTTTAAACATATATTGTGGGAATCATCCCAAACAAGTTTCGTAACTCATTTTCAACATCAAAAAGTCTTTTCATTCCTCATCTTCTGATACCACATCTTACCTTACATTTGGAATTTTAATATTCATTTTAGGGGTTGTTTATGCTTAATGTACGGTTTACATCTAATAATGGTATACATAGTCTCTCTCATTAATAGGTCAATATCACAGTAAATATTGATTGTTTGGTAACCATTTTTAACAATATTATTCACTCGTTAAAAGTTGTATATACTCATTATTAAATAATGTAATTACTTAAATATACATGTGTTAAAATCTATATGTGGTCATATAAGCCCAGCATATTAATAATTTTTAACAATATTATTTGCAGTTGTCTATAATGCTATTTTTTTAAAGTTTTTTTGGTGGTTTTTTCTGGTCAAAATCTGGCAGCAATTTATTGGAATCTCAAGTTTGATAGCTAGTTTGAAAGAGTCCCAGGGGTTTTTCAGGGTGCTAAATCCAAATATACAGTGAAAAACCCATTTTAACTGCAACAAATCAAGATTTAACCTCAATTTCTTCTGCCCGATTCCGTCACCAGAATCTCCAAAAAACCACATTATAGACAACTCCATATTATTCACCCTTTAAAGAGTGTATAGGCTCATTATTAAATAATTTCGTGCTTAAATCTAAATGTGGTGATCTACGCCCAGCACATCAATAAGTCATTAGGGAAATAAATATTCAGATTAATAAGTTAATAGTGAAATAAATATTGGTTGCCCTCGTAGCTTTATATTCTTGTGTAAATCAGCTTCCAGGTGGCCATAAACGGATTGAGCCAACCAAGTATTTTCATCTGGTTGTGCTACTCTTCCGGGTCCTTCCTCATTGCTCACCAGCGTGGAGAGCCATGGCTACCAACCAGGTGGAGTTGGGTTCTCTACCAGTGGGAGACAAAGACGATTTGACAAGTGATCGGTACAGAACTACAGTCCCGTCGGTGATGGAAGGGGAGAGAGATGCGGAGGGGTCCTTTGATCACAGCAACAAAGGAGGATGGAAAACTATGCCTTTTATCATAGGTGACTCTACCATTCCATTGTTGTAGCGATTCATTTAATATTTTTTCATTTTTTAGGTAAGTTTTTTGGGCGAAGCTCGGCAGACCGAAGTTCAAATCTCATTGAATACATGACCTGTTATGGTGGCGGTCATTGAATACATGACCTGTTATGGTGGCGGCTTGAAGGGCGGACTCACCTCACGATGAGTCTGCTCTTGTTAAAATCATAAGATCTTAGTATACCAAACTTACAGGTAGTTGGTTATACTCTTGGTGTTATAGTGGCAGCTATGAGGTTTGATCATCGGTCTCCTCTAGATTAAGCATGATAGTTACAGATTCACCATATGTTAAAAAGAAATATTTCATTATTTTTGTAGATATAGAAATAACTGCGTAGCTAGGCATGACTTCTTTACTTCTATTTCTGGGCTTCTGATAGCCATTTCATGTTAACTGTCAAATATGATTCCATTTTGGTCTGGTTTGTTCGTTCTGGCTAATTTGGTCTGACTTATTCGTTCGAGTCTCTTTGTTATTTTCCCTTTTTTGGTCTTCTATGTTTCATCTTCTCAAACGTAAGATTCCCAAAAGCCCAATTTTCTATAGTTGGCCTTACTGCAAGTAGCTTTTAAAATGAAAAAAACATATAAGATATTTACATTTTCAAGAATATCTTTGTTGTGTTCCCTATGCAAAAACATTAGAGCGTGTAGTCTATGATCACTGATAGATTTTTTGATGTCCTCTATAAAACTCAGGAAACCAGCTTCCTGTTTTGTTACAATCTACATCCTACCTTTCACAAATAAACTAGTCAAACTAGTCTTACCGCAAGTAGCTAACACAGCACTGGTTCAAAATCTGTGTTTTTTTGGGAACCACTTTGTTTAACTTTATCCATGGTTATACCTATTTTGGATATCTTTAAATTTCACTGTTAAGATATGATGGGCATGTTTTCCTCTCATTGCAGGCTTTGTTTGGCAACTGTGCTTGTATATGCTATTAATTTGGCGATCTATGTATCTTTCTGATAGGAATTACATTCGTCGGTGTTGAAATGGCAGGAAACGCGTGTTGTGAGTATTTAGTAACTCTGGGTTTCAGCCCAAATTTCATCGTCTACTTTACAAAAGAATTCCACATGCCATATGTGACGGCTATATACGTTATTACCTTATTGCTGGGAATGATGAACTTTACCCCGATTCTAGGCGCTCTTATCTCTGATTCTTATCTTGGCAAATATTGGACTATTGCTCTGGGCAGCATAGCGACTTCCATCGTAGGTTGCCCTTTCCATGGATCGCTTTATTTGTTTATCGCTTAATAACATTTAAAGATCCGCAAAGTCAGAAATCCATTATAACCAATATTCAGTAATTTGAAAGAAGTGTTTTCACTGTTTGTTTTTTTAAAGGCAGTTCAAGCTGAGACTGTGTGCAGTAGCTCTAATCTGCTGGCTTTTATTTTGAAGGCAATGGTTCTTCTCTCGCTTACAGCAATATTTCCTCAGTTCAGGCCGCCTCCGTGCAACGGTAATGCAGGAACCCCGTGTATACCTGCATCAGGATATCAAATTGCCTTACTCTATTCCTCCTTTATAGTGATGGCCATAGGAGCAGGTGGAATCAGACCGTGTTCGTTAGTGTTTGGAGCAGATCAATTCGATTACAAAAGCGAAAAGGGGAAGAGAAGTATACAGAGTTACTTCAACTGGTCTTACTTTTCAGTCATGATGTCGATGATGTTCGGAACGACGGTCATAGTGTACATTCAAGCTTATATAAGCTGGGGTTGGGGTTTTGGTATCCCCACCATTTTTATGTTCCTTTCTGTCACAAGCTTTTTTCTGGCGGCGAAGCTCTATATTCGTGTTACACCAGAAGGAAGCTCATTCACCAGGTTGCTTCAAGTATTAGTTGCTGCAGTAAGGAAATGCCATTTATCTTTGCCTTCGCAGACATCCGATTACTATGACCCTCCACAAAACGGAGTTGTCAATTCAAGGATGGCTCGAACAGACCAATTTATGTAAGCTTAAATAACCAAAAGTAGGATTGATTCAGTAGTATATGTCAACTATTCTTGCTCGCTATGATTGGTTTTTCAAAAACATTGTAGAACTGTAATCCCTGTTATACTGTTATAGAACATAATAGTTGAATTATATTTGAATTGATGGATATTGGGTAACTAATTTTTAGGTTTCTGAACAAGGCTTCCATAAAAGTCCCCCGAGATTTTAAAGAAGACGGATCCGTGGTCCATCCATGGAGACTGTGTAGTCTTCAGCAAGTGGAAGAGCTGAAATCGTTGATAAGAATAGGGCCCATATGGTTTAGCACGATTAGCCTCGCCGTGTGTCTGACACAGCAATACACATTCTTTGTTGTGCAAGCAGAGACGATGGACACACATGTGGGTAAGCACTTCCAGATCCCTGCAGGATCATTTGTAGCCTTCAGCATGCTAGCGGTCATCTTGTTTTTGCCCATCTACGACAGACATATCGTGCCCTTCTCGAGGCGAATGACCAAGGGAGGCCGGGGGATAACAATTTTACAGAGAATGGGGGTCGGATATGCCGTCTCCATCGTCTCGATGGCCATCGCAGCGGTTGTTGAAACCAAGCGGCGGCACGTGGCGTTAAGCCACGGTTTCAAGGAGAAACCGGGAGACGTGATTCCGATGTCTGCACTGTGGCTGGTTCCTCAGTATTCTGTGAGCGGTCTGGCAGAGTCGTTAGGTCTAATCGGAGTGCTCGAATTTCTGTACAGTCAATTCCCCGAAAACTTGAGGAGTGTGGCGGGTGCACTCTTCTTCATGTCTTTGGGTGTGGGTAGTTATCTAAACAGTTTCATTATCAACATTGTGCAGAACACCACAGGCGGCCCCGGTTACAATAACTGGCTGGCACAGAATCTGAACAAGGGCAAGCTCGATAATTATTACTGGCTACTAGCGGGATATAGCGCTGTCAATTTGGTGTATTTCGTCGTCATTGCTCTTTGGTACAGATATAAAGCCACCGTTGAGGATCAAAAAACCGAGGCATATTCCATTATTGGGCAAGATAATCAAATCCAAGCTTCATAAGTCTGAGGAAGCGGCTTAAAAGTCTTGGAAGCGTTGGTTACGAGTGATAAGATGAATAATTTCGATGTTTTCATTAGGAGTGATAAGTCTTCGGATGTTTTGAGACAGTTCAGTTGTGTTTTCAGTGTGTGAAACTTTTAATTTGTAATATTTTTCCTGTGACTCACATTATTGGGCAAGAGAATCAAATCTTTCCTGATGCATAGGAATGCTTTTTCATGCAAAGTTGCAGTTGGCGGTAACAAATATTCATGTCCGTTTACTGTCATGCTATTAATGTCGATCTCTAGCTTGAAAGTCATAGGAAGCATCTGTTACCATCCAGTACGACGTCCTGCTCAGCAAGCGTGACCGAGAGTGATACGATTATTAATTTTCATTTTATAAAGTAGAATATTTATATTCACGTGAAAACGCTTGTGTCTAGTTTTGGAGTTTTTAGTTGGTAAAACAATTTCGAGCATGATGTCTTTATGATCTTTATGCTATTAAACCGACTTCAAATACAATGATAATTTTTTATGTTATAGTTGCCCACATATAATGACAAGATAGATGTTAATAACTAAGTACTAGAAGCAACGAGCAATACAATATAATAATCGCTAATAGTTATAGTAAATAATTTTCTTATATAGTTTTTTTTTTTAATTCGTATAAATTAATTATATATATATAATATATTATTTTTAATTTTTAATATATATATATGTATTAAATTTAATTTATATATATATATATATATATAAATTTTTAATGTGTGTATATATATGTATTAGATTTTAGGTATGATGATTACTCATTATGATAGATGTTATTGATGATTGAGTAGTGCTTCTAATTGATCATTAAGTACTATTTGATACCGAATTTGAATTATTAATGATAGATATGTTATAAAATATGGATGACATAAATAGTGGATGTAGAACAACTCACATATGGTTAATTCCATTATATGGAACAAATTTGATTTTCTTTTGAGGGGTGGAACAACATCATTGATTCTACTCATTCGCTTACAACGATGACTTAGATTGAAATGAGTTAGCTCACTTCCACTCTGAAGTTGCACAATGCTATAAGGGTTGTATTGAAAATTTTTTCACTAACGAGGTTAAAGTGACAGGTGTGCATTAAGGTAGATATCTTAATTCTAAGTCATGAATAGCCCCACGACAAATGCTACCATAATGCAACCTTAGAGTTTATGGTTGTCTCCATCATTGCAAAAATGTTCTCTTTGAAGAAATACTTAAAGGGAAAGTGTTGTGGACCATTGGAATTAGGTGAGGTAATTCATGAAGGAAAAAAATGACTTCGAATCCTCAGTAACAAGAAAATAAAATGATAATTGGAATAAATGATAATTGGAATTCAAGATAAAGGATTAAATACTTAAAGTGAATGTGAAACAATGAATGCAATGAAGTTTGATTGAAATTGTTAAATTCCATATTACTTGAGAAATAAGAGGTATGGTGGTAACATGATCTCAAATTAAGGAAATTTAAACAAACTAATGTAACTATTTTTTTTAGTTTTAAGTGTGTATACAAAAATTATAGGAAAATTAATATTTATGAGAACACTCCATGTGATATAAACATAAAATTGGAATCTCTAACAAAAAAATTGAAAATTAGAAAAAAAAAGAAAAAAGAATGGGGTGTTAGAGGCATACTTTAACATCTAATAGTTAATTCAAGTAGAAGATCACATGAACACCAAAATAAGGGAAATTCGAAGGAAATGATCTAAACATTAAGAGAAAAATTAGGAGACATGTTTTGTGTGATGGGAAATAATAATTTTAAATAAAATAAGAAATTGAAACTCACGGAAAAGTTGATAAAAAACTTAGCACGTGGGAAGGTGAATAATACGAATTTTGAGGGTTGAAGAAATTGATAATTTTCATGAGAAAACAAATGGTAACAATAAAAATTCTTATAAAAGAAAATAAAATTAAGAGAGAGTCACCTTTTATGCACTCTAATCCTAGACAATTGTCCCAATGCTTTCAGTGAGTAAGTTTAGTTTTGTTGTGAGTTGTAATTCTCATTCTTTGATCCTACTATGCTATGCTAAGTTATTATCCTACCCATTGTGAAATTAATTATTGTGATGGACCTTTATTATTTTTATTAGTATACATATGAGATATGCAAATCCTAGCTACATACCCACAACTCACACAAATACACTAGTACTCTATCGTCTATTACGCTAGAAAATAGATTAATGATTAAGTTTATGATGAACCTTAAACTTGATTAATGATAAAGATTATGCGTAGCCTAAACTTCATTAAAAATTAATATTAAAGTTATCACATATTTAATATTTAATTAATTTAGGTCCCTCTGATGACTTTTCGACTTTGATTGTATCACTAATTATTTGAAAAATTATTTTCAGAGGAATTAATTAAACTTAGTGAGGTTGTGTCATGTCTAACCTTGCAAGAAGGAAAAGAGCCAAGACATATATTTGTGGGTTAGTATAGTTGGTAAGATAGTAAGTGCCTTGAGATTTTATGGTAATGAAGGGGTTTGGAGTTAGTTTATTAAATAGATATAGGCAAGCAATAATGAGAGGAGATATTTTAGGGTTCAAGGGAAGGGTAAGTACTCAGGGGAGAGGATTAGAAAAGGAATTTTGTGACAGGTAATTTTGTGATATTGGGCTTGGGAGAAGCCTTGGGGAAGGAGGAGAGGATGAAACTTGAAGAAGGTGTGATAGAGGGGTTTGATTCTTGACAAAGGAACTATGGTTATGTTCTAATCCAAAGTTAATGCATTGGGGTTTATGAATGCTTAATCTGGTAGTCTTGCTTTTGGGATCTAGTGGAAAATCTCTAAGTATATTTATTTTATGTTCTCAACATTGTATATTTTTCTCTTTTAAGAATTTGATTGCAGATAGTTTATGTACAAGGTTAAAACCTACAATTGGTATCAAAGTTGTTTCAACTTCAAGGGGATGCGTTTGTTTCTCAGGTATTTTGTTGATCCCTGTGGTATACCTTGTTTAGTGGGAGATCTGTGGGATCGATTCTTGCAATGAAAGACTATGGCGAACGATGGAAAGATAGAGATCAAGAATTTTAATGGTCAAAGTTTTGAGCTGTGGAAGCTCAAGATGGAGGATCTGTTGGTGGACTGAGAACAATTGATTATTTTAGATCGAGACACGACATCAACAAGAATTTAAGCCGAAGAGTAGGCAAAGTTAGATCGGAAGTTGAATAGCATGATATGATTGTGTCTCTCACATTCAATATTGTTGAATGTACTAGGGGAAGCTACGGTGAAAAATTTTTGGGACATGTTCAGGACTTTGCACCAATATATGTCTCTGGTGAACAAATTGTTCCCACCAAAAACATTGTATAACCTGATGATGAAGGATCAAGACTCGGTGATAGAGCATCTAAATGACTTTAATACCATAGTAAGGAAATTGTTATATGTTGATATAAAAACTTCAGATGCAAATAAGTGCATTAGTTTGATGTGTTCTCTACCATATTTGTGGGATAATCTAGTTGTTGTTATAGGTACCAATATAACTACCTTGAATTTTGATGAAATAGTCTCATTCTTGTTGTCAAAAGAGATGAGATGGAAAAATATGTAGAATGAGAATGAAGATGCCTTGTCCATAAGAGGCCAGTTCCAGAACATAAACAAAAATAAGTCCTCAAGTGGGAGATCTAAATTGAGAGGGATATCTAAATCTCTAGGAAAAGAAGCACAAATATGTTGGAATTATGGAAAAGAAGGGCACTACAAAAATGATTGTAAATCTAAAACTCCTGAGAAAGGAAATGGACATGATTATGCTGCTTTTGCAGAGCCAAAAACCACCCCAAATGAAGGTGGGGATGTGTGCTTGGCTTCTTCTTCAAGTACACATGTATATCATGAGGCATGGTTGATTGAATCAGGTGCATCCTTTCACTTTACTCTCAATAAGGAGTGGTTCTGCGAGTACGAGAAATATGATGGTGATGTTGTTTCTTAGGGAATGACATGAAATCCAAAATCATCAAAAATGGGAAATGAAAGATGAAGTTGCAAGGTGGAAGGGTTAGTATACTTCTTGGTGTTTTGCATAATCTTGCATTGGCCAGAAATCTGAGTTTGTAAGCAATATGAATGATGCAGGTGTAAAAATAGTGTTTGAGAAATATACCTGCAAGACGGTTCGAGAAACACTAGTTTTTATACGAGAAGTTTGAATCGGGACTCTATACAATATTTTGGTTAGCACTGTTATTCATCGATGCAATAATTTTGTAGTTCCTGAAAATGAAGCTAAATATCTAGTGTCTCTGGAGAAAAGGCCATGTTGTGGCATCAAAGACTTGGACATATTGGCGAAAAGGGCCTTTGAATACTACATGGTAATGGTATGGTGGAAGACATGTCTAATTTATCTCTATTTTTCAATTTCTATGAACATTTTGTATATGAGAAGAAGAATAAGGTAAGTTTCCCCTCTAGTGCCAAGAGGGTGAAAGGGATATTAGAGCTTGTGCAGAGTGATGTGTTTAGACCTATCTGAGTGCCATCACTAGGAAAGTATGTGTATGATTTCTAATTTATAGATGGCTTCTAGGGGAATAAATGGATATATTTCCTTAGGAAGACATTAGAAGTATTTGACAAGTTTAAAGAATTTAATGCTTTGGTGGAAAATTAGATAGAGAACAAGATTAAGGTGTTGAGGACAGATAATGGTAGATATTTATGCATGAAGGAATTTGAAGATTTATGTAAGAAGTTTGCTATAACACATCAGAAGACTACTCCATACACACTTGAGAAAAATGGAGTTGTTGAAATAATGAATAGGACATTGATGGAAAAGGAAACAAGCATGCTCAGTGGTGTCACATTGGGACAAGTATTTTGGGTAGAGGCAATGGATACTGCATGTTACATTTTTAACAGATCACCTTCATCAACGTTAGAGGATAAGACTCCACATGAGGTATGAAATAATAAGAAACCCTCTCTCACACATCTCGAGGAATTCAAGTATGATGCATATGTACATGTTCCAAAGGAGAAAATAACCAAGTTGGATACTAAATATAAAAGGTGCCTCTTTATTGGGTATAAGGATGGTTTAAAAGGTTAGAACATTTGGAACCTAGAAAAGCAGAAGGTTGTATACAACCAAGATGTGGTGTTTATAGAGGTGAAGGATGTTATTAAACATGAAATCTTACCAAAGGAACCTGAAAAGTTTGAGTTTGAATTAATGGAGGAAGAATTGGGCTCTACATCATAAGAAGAATCAGAAGTGGAAGAACCACAAACTCTTGTTTTGAGAAGATCAGTTCAAGAGAGAAGGCAACCAAAGAGGTATAGTCCATCTTCTCTCTATTCAAGTTTTTCTTTATCTATTGCTGATGATGATCCTAGAACTATCATGGAGGTAGTGGATTCAGAGGATGGAAAACTCTAGAAATAGGCCATGGTTGAAGAAATGACATCTTTATAAAAATGAATTTTGGGATCTGGTGGAGTTGTTGGCTAGAAGGAAACCCATTGGAAACAAATAGATTTTTAAGAAGAAGATGAATTCAGGTGGAGAAATACAAATATCAATTATTAGCAAAAGGTTATTCCTATGTGTTGGGAATTGATTTTGGTGATATCATTTCTCGTGTTGCCAAGTTAGATTCTATTAGATTACTTTTATCTGTTGTTGTTTCTTTTGATTTTTAAGTAGAACAGATGGATGTGAAGACAAGATTTCTTCACGGGGATCTAAAAGAAGAGATATACATCAAGAAACCTGAAGGCTCTATAGTGAAGGGTAAGAAAGAACTAGTATGTAACTCACAAAAGTCTTTTCATGCCTTAAAACAATCACCAAGGATATGGTATCAAAAATTTGATACATATATGTGGGGACTTGGCTTCACAAGGAGAAAAGTGGACCACTATGTGTATTTTAAATTAATTGGTGACCATGGTATTTATTTGGTCTTGTATGTGGATGATATGTTGCTGATTAGAAATGAAAAAGAGATTATCCAATATTTGAAGACCCAATTGTCCTCTAAATTTGACATGAAGGATCGTGGTGCTGCAAATTATATTTTATGCATGGAAATTAAGCAAGAGAAGACAAAGATGAAGCTCTACTTAAACGAGAGGAAGTATATAAAGACAATGTTGCAAAGGTTTCATATGTAGGATAGTAAACCAGTGAAGGTTCATATTCTTGTAGGTGTAATGTCCCAAGACACAAGAAGAGGAAGAGGAAATGTCTCATGTTCCATATGCGAGTTCGTTTGGTGGATAGGCCCTATTTTCCACCAGCTCACATCCAAATCATGAAGGATAGAGTTGAAGTTTTTTTCCATCCCTCCCTATCTCGCCAAGTTCTCACTTGACCATATTCTTGATTAAGCAGGAATAAAATGGATAGTCATTATGTTTGTTCCACCTCACAAATCATAAGGAGGCGAGGAGAAACAAGCCACTGAAAATTAAATGAAGTGGTTTCATTAGGCCCTTGTAAGAGTAATGCAACCCCTTTATTGTTATTGTTATTGTTAGTGTAGCCCCCAAATTGTTATTATTGTGCCCATGTAGACCCCATATTGTTATTGTTGTGACCTATAGAAGCCAATTATTTTTATTATTGTTCCCTTACATTATTATTATCAGTAGGTTCTGATTATATTGTGACCCCTTAGAATCCTAGATATACCAAGTGGGTCTTGCCATTTGTATCATCAAAGAATTTATCATTTATGTGATTTAAAGGATGTTTCCCCATTAAAGAGGTTAATTTTCAAGTCATCGATCTCTCTCTTCTTATGTTTTTTTGATTTGGTTGCATAACATTTGGTATCAAAGATTTAGATTATAGGGTTTGATTGCTTCAAACAGGCCATCTTGGAATTTTCAATACAACATTTTTTTCTAGAAGGCTTTAGATGCTGGAATTCTGACCATGTTGAGCCGAAATCATGGTGAAATTCATGTAATTGTTTGGATCTTGTCTCATTATATTTTTTGATATATCGTCCGAAGAAGTTAGGGTTTCTACATGCTCGAAAATTCAGTCTCAAATAGGGATGAAGGTTGAAACAATGATGTGTGGCGTCTTGTACGAGTTTTCTCTACTAATCCAATCCATAATCAGGTCATTATGGGAGATTTGGCATAACTTTATCATGAAGAATCCAATCTTGGTTTAACTTGTGGCATTGGAAAGAATATTTAAAGGGCTGCCACAGGATAATACTCTAGACTTTGTGAGGTCGAAATTATAGAGATAAAACAGTTTCAATATTGTTCTCCTAGAAAATATATCACCCGCATAATTTGCGGTCTTCCTAAGACTCCTAAAGTCGCCCGCCCCCCCACCCCCCCCCAAAGACCCATTATTAACACAATAGGTGGGCCTACTTATCTTATTGCTAAATTCTTAGCGCATAAGCTCAAACCTTTGGTTGGTTGCACTGAATCCTTCGTTAAAGACTCTACTTCTTTTATCAAGGAGTTATTTGATGTTAAGCTAGACCCTGGAGACTTGTTGGTGAGATTTTACATTGTTTCTCTTTACACTAAAATCCCAATTAATCAGACCATTAATGTCCTAAATTAGGTCATTGATGATGACACTGCCAAATTCGTTCGTATTTTCCTAACATCTACCTTTTTCATATTACAGGGTGAATTCTACGAACAAACAAGTGGAGTAGGCATGGGTTCTTTGCTCTCCCCTATCATTGCCAATTTTTTCAAGGAAGATTTTAAGACCAAATATTTGGCCTTGGCTCAATTTAAACCCAATCTATGGAAAATGTTTTTTGATGATACTTGTGTTGTCTAGCCCTATGGTCGTGAGAAGTTAGTTTTTTTCCTTAATCATCTCAATTCACAATTTGATTACATCAAATTCACTATGAAGGTTGAGTTAAATGTTAGCCTTCATTTCCTTCATGTTCTCCTCTCCAGAATGGGAGAAGGTTCCTTATCTCATCATGTATTCTACAAAAAAAACTCACACGGAACAACATCTTCATGCCAATTCACACCATTTTATGGCTAAATTACGAGTTCTTAAAACTATTGCTACTTGTGCTCTTAGGATCTATGATCATCTTGAAGATGAGAGATCCCATATTCTGAACGTTTTTGAAAATAATGTCTAGAATAGACATCAAGGTCTTGTATCTTTTCAAAAATATAAGGTCCAAGGTTGAAAAAAGATCAGGATGAACAAATTTCCAATGTTCAACTTCCATTCATCCATGGGACCACTATAAATATACCTTAATATTCTTCTTTCACTTTTAGTCAAATTATTAATCTCTTCTTTAAAATTTAATAACTTATACTTCAACATTATATTACTAATTATACTAATATAACAATAAAAACAAAATTTTGATCCCTTTATTTCCCTTAATTTGATATATAATATAATATTTTCTCATTAATGAATTTATTCTCCTGCACCCCCACCCCCCCTCTCCCCCTCTCCCCCCACCCCCTTTTTTTTGGTATAAAATTCCCCCCATTTTTTATATTTTCTTTTATTTATCTATTCACCAATTAATTTTATATTGACCTAATCTCTTCCTTTAACATTCCTATATTTTTTACTTTCAACAAAATATTTTTAATATTTTATATTCAACTAAACTCTCTCTTAATCAGAGAAAATTGTAGGGTTTAGTATTCGCCCATGGACTAATTTCTATACTTTTTCCAAAAAAGAGATTCACCAATTTCCAATTTGTTGTAAAAATGATTCGCCCAAATTTTATAGAATGAAATTATTTTACTGTAAAAATCGCCAAAACATTATATATAGGCTATATAAAATTATTATAAATTTGAATATGTTTACAAAAATATCTCCAAACATTTTATAGATTTCATATTATGGACTAGTGGGATTCGCCAAGGTTTCTAAACTTTAAGATAAATTCCATCCTTAAAGTTTTCCCTACTCTTAATGTTCTTGTCTTGATTAAAATAAATTATAAATTTAATGGTTATTTCTAGAGCATGTATCTCTGCTATCTATTCCTAATAATATATTGTTTTTTTCATCTTGGTCCTGATGATGGACCACATTAGAGGGTTTGAAACGTCATCCAACAAATATTTATGATGTGATTAATGTAAAAGTCAATTTCAAAGAATCAATATGGATCACAAAAGTATGAGATCAAAACTTTTGCATAACTTTTTCTTGAAAAATTAATTTGAACTGATTCAAAGGGCATAGTGACGCATAGATATTGTTGTTTGATTCCAAAATGCCTCGTAAAAAAAAATAAGTACACCTAGTATGGAACGAGAAAGCTCTACTATGACACATGAAGAAGATGAAGATATGCAACATGATATATCAAAATTACGAGACCAAGTGAAACACATTTCGCTCTCGCAAAAAGTACCAAAATTGAACTAGAAGTAAACATGGATAGTTTACAAGAAAAAGTGAAGGGTAACATGGAAGGTCTTAAGTATGGTTTAAAATAAGATATTGGAGTTCTTAAAGTAGACATGGATGCGATGAATGTCAATTTGAAAGGGTTGAAAAATTTGTTGCAAGAAAGACTTCTGAGGGTTGACAAGGTAATCCATGAAAATCATGATGAGGTCAAAAGGAATATGAATTATGATTTTAGAGGCTCCAATGTTGTGTTTAAGACCCACCACATTCTAAATATATATATGAGGAATTTTGATGGTAAGGCTCTGGTAACATGGATACAACGGATCGAGAAATTCTTTGATCTACATGATGTACCACACACACAAAGGGTACACATTACATATTTATATTCAGAAAAAATGAATTTATGTGGTATCGATGAATTTGTTCTCATAAATCAATTGCATCTTGGACAATTTTTGTGGAAAAAATGTGTAACAACCTTGGTGAAAATCCATGTAGTAAAAGTTAATAAAAGGAAAAATAATAACCATGGTGTCATGCGGAAAGAGTTATATTTGCAGACAAATCTAACCTCCCTAGGAGTCTAAGACTCTCTAGTGACAAACAAACCAAAAAAGATCAATCCTTCTCTAAACACACGTTATTCTATGAGAATTCAAATGTTTTCGATCTTACCTTAGGTCCAACGCTTGTTGTAGCAGTCCAGCCTTGCTGATCCAGATGAGCTCCTCCTTCACTTTCAGACCTGCATACACTAACAAAGCAAACGATTACATAGCCTCTGAATATTCATCATAAAACAAAGCATATTCATCACATAGACCAAGGAGTACATGAAATAATTCATTAACAACAAATCATTGAGAAGAATGGACTTATTGTATTAAGGAAACAAAAAAGGAACCATTACAACCTGAGCCTTGGTGTTGTGCAAGCTCCTCCCAGGGTCCAACAAGAGATTTCCTCTACTTTGACAAGCTCCCCCACTCCCACTATGGCAACAAGGAAGGATAGTGATCTCTCCTCACAAGTCAACAAATGGAAGTCCTAATTCCAGCAGCATTTACCCTATAGAATGTTCAGCTTTTTTTCCTCCCCTCCTTTGGCCCAATGCCTGTATTTATAGCATTCTAGAAGAGGTTATTCAGTTCCAACATCAATGGGATACTCCCTCTTTTGGATGGGGTAGTTCCTCTCTTGATGGGATAAGCTCCTCTATCATAGGGGTGCATGAACCATCTGG